>VYZP01038529.1:6136-29803 GCA_013400635.1 Hypocryptadius cinnamomeus | reverse complement strand
TGTTAAATAATAATGACTGAAATTTTGAAAAGAAAAAGTTACTCATTAATACTCTCTTTTACTTCAATGTATACCTATTTTTATTAGACTAATGCCAATTATATTACCATGGCAGCAGTAAGTTGTTGGGTTTTCTTTGTTGGTCTCCCCACCTAAAAGAAGTAATTATCTTAACTGAAGAGCTTATATATTTGTCAGCATCAAACTCTAAGCTTTTACTTCACACTATGTTTTTTGTGCATACTAAATAAATTTTAAAGAAAGCATTTAAAGGAAAAGACAGGCTTTTTCTAAGGTGGAAATAAAGTCTAAATATTGGCACAATAAATAACATAAAGACAAAAGTGGGTTCAAGGGTGCACAGAAGCACCTTTTGACTATCCAACTCTGGTATTTGTGACAGCTGGCATAAAAAATGAAGTGGCATTTGTTTGATTGCTTTCCTTTAGCATGTCTCTACAATTTAGAATGGAAAAACTTGACTTGAAAAAAAACCATAATGCAAATAAATTTGGTGAGTTGCATTTTAAAATTTATTGTTGTTTTTTAAATATGTGCATTTTCTTTTCCTTCATCTGTTTTGCACACCAAAAGTAAACCTGGCTAAGCATAAGTTAGTGGCACTATTTGACCTGGAAAACAAATGTATAGGGAGGAATAAGCAGCTCCATTGCAGCATGGAGAAGAAAGCTTTGTCTGCAATATGGAGGCAGTATAGTGCCTGTCCTGTGCTTTTTATCAGCAAAGAGCTCTTTATTAAGAGAAAAGCACAGGACAAGAATTGTGCTGTGAAATTTTGTTTTGGTGCTTGGTTTTGGTGCTTGTGTGTGTGTATGTCCCCAAAAATAATGAAGTCTCAAAATAAATGCTGACAACTTAAATAATGATAGATTTCCATTACAGAGTAATAATGCCAAAACAGATGCCAACTTGGTAGAACTATGTGGTGAAAAATGGACCTTTAACTAATCATGTTAACAGCCTCACATCTTGACAGGGACATAAGCCTAATGACCAAAAGATTATTATGTGGTTTTTTTTGTTGTTATTACTGATTTAAGTCCTATTTCTGGAGCAAATGTGTTGGCAAGAGCTAGTTGCTTCAGGCAAACAAAGAATTCTAACATCACCTGACTGTAGTAAATCACAAGTTTTACTCCAGAAGTACTAAATTCTATGGTTCATAACTTCCTGGCTTCAATGTGATATGCAAACTGTCTAGTTTACAAATTTTAAAGTTATCTTACTCTAGATTCACTGCTTGCTTGTGAAAAAATTACTGTGTTGGTTTGTATAATATTTTGAAAGCTTAAAAAAAAAGGTCTGGAAATATAATACAATAGTAAAAAGGTTAGGTTATGAAATCATGGAACTTTCTACTTTACATTCTGTCATGCAGGA
Source organism: Hypocryptadius cinnamomeus (assembly GCA_013400635.1). Lineage (NCBI taxonomy): Eukaryota > Metazoa > Chordata > Aves > Passeriformes > Zosteropidae > Hypocryptadius > Hypocryptadius cinnamomeus. Next base: position 28,402 of record VYZP01038529.1, on the reverse strand, counting down.
TGCGGGAATTACCTGCTGGAAATTCTAGTTCTGTGGTGTTGAAACTCACATTTGTACTATGCTGATCCATGTGAGCTGTGACAGTGAATAAGATAGACTGTCAGACTGATTCTTGATGACATGCAAACAATTTGTTCTGCTAAAACTTATTTATAAAGGTGCCAAGTGAATGAACACAACTGCTGTAAGCCCCACCTTAAACTAAAAGGGAGAGGCCGATGGACAAAGCACTTCTTTCTGTGTCAGCAGGAAGATGTTTGCAAAAGGGAAAGAGCTGAGTGCTGTCAGAAGTGAGATATATTCTGCACAAAGTAGCTTTGCTCAGTTGACTGAGTTTGTTCTGATGGTATAATAAATCCATCTTTCAAACGTACTGCCAGACCTCTGCAGCCACAGAAAGCAAAGGGCTAATCTGGTGTAAACAGTCTCCAAAATGACACTATCCCTAAAAAAAAATGAAACAAACAACAGAAAACACCACCAGCTAACAAGCAAGGAAATAGATGTGAACTGGTAATGATTTCATCCCAGAACTGCAGAATATACGCTTCATGCTAACTACAAGAGCATAGTCAATATCAGATCTAGCATAAGGTTAGACCAGATGAATTGTGTACTTCTGAATGTTCTTACATGGCACAGTAGCAATATTGTTGCTCAGAATTGGAGTCAGAATATGAAACAAGAGTACCACAGTCCAAATAGATAAATAAATAAAGGGAAAAGAAAAGATGGCTTCCTTGGAGGACAAAGCAAGAAGTGAAAATATGGCTGTGAATGAGGACTGAACCCAGCTCTCACTTTGTGCCATTAAGAGTCTCAAAAGTTGGACACCTGCTTGTATTTTGAGTGAAGAGAGGTTAGAGGTGGACTAGAAGAAGTTACAGTGTTATCCTGGCCTGGCAAATCCTTGTCAAACTCCATTGCTCATCACAGGCTGAAGCTTATGGAAGGTGAACTCTGCACTCCAGGCACCTTGCAAGATTCACCCAAACTGAGAAACACTTGAGATAAAAACAGATGTGGAGTAGAAGTTGCAGTTTGCATATAATGCTCACTCCACTGTGAGTGGCTCTGTAAACACAAGCCCAGACAAATTCTAGAGTTTGCAGCAATATGCAAGAATTGCATTAAATTGCATCACTTTCATAAAAGTTTGCCAGCACTTATTGCCCATGCAGTAAGATGGCTACAGTGGCAGCAGTGCAGAATAATTTTGAGATGAGACAGAAAATGTTATACCAGAACACAACCCTTTTGTCAGACAGTGTGCGTTTGGTGAAGGAAAAATTGATATTTGGATATAAAGTAACAGCTTACAATAAAACAAAAATATGAGCTAAAAGGGGGAGGATTTGCTGGTTTTGCTTTTTTCACGTTTGTTTTACCTGTGTTTGTTTATTTGGGGTGCATTTGTTTTCTTGTTTATTTGGTTTTTTCTTTGTTTGTTTTTATGGATCTTGCCCATAGGAATGATTCTAGGTAATTCCTAGAAGATGAGCTAGAAAGACTTATCACTGATTCTCACAGGGAATGTGCTTTGGTGGTGGTTCACACCATAAGATGTGGTACTTCTTTTCTCATGGCTCCTTTTAATCACTGCTGGATTATTATTTTTTCTTATTTTTTTTTTTCCCTCCCACCCACTACAGTATAAAAATTATAATCAAAATATTTTTATGTAGTTAATGCTTGAAATCTTTCTGGAATAGTCTCTAGTTGCCTGTAAATGCATCAGAAAGTAGCTTTTTCTTCAGTGGCAGCACTACTCTGGCTTTCTGCTGCCTGAACAGTTACCTTTGTGAAAACCTGCATGAATTTACCGGTTTCAGCATCTCTAGTTCTCTGTTAAAAAAAAAGTACCTGAAATATAGCTTGAAAGATTAAGCACTGGTGGGCAACACACAAGCTTAAGAAAGATGACAATTCCATAGTTCTCTTATATTTGCTACTATTTTATCTCAGGCACATGTTATGCTTCTGGTTGTCCCGAGCAGGTCAAGAGGCTTGATGATCCTTGTGGGTCACATCCATTCCAGGTATTCTGTGATTCTATGATTATGCAGAAATTGTTTGCAAAAATATTTATCTGTAGTTACAAGCAGGGGAATTCCAGGGTTTGTTTAGGGCCTTTTTTGGAATGTAGAATTAAAAGTAAGAAAATATGTCAGCACATACCTTCTCTGGATGACAGCTTTCTGCAGACTGCAATCCAAACCACATTTGGCATGAAGGCTTTTTAAAATTTTTTGTAATTATTATTATTTATTATATATTCTGGCCTACACACTTGAAGTTTTCAGCTTTATAAAGCGGTAGAAAGTGTGGCAAAACTGCAGGGCTACAACTCCAACAGATAAAAAGCAATAATGTAAGTGACCTGAAGATAAGAAAGTTCCTGCTGCCATGCCTCTCTTATCCTCTAAAAGCAGGTAAGTTGCCCTGAAGATAATGAAGGCAACTTAAGGAAAATTTTACCTAATGGGACAACTCGATTTAGTGGACTCTGTCTCAAGTCATGGAGGATATTGCTCCTGGGAAAAGATCCTTCCTAAGCAGCATTACATAGCACAGAAGCAATGTGTGAGGCATTGGACAGCTCAATAAAATACGATGGACAGACACTCTGTACAAATACCTGAAAGGAGGTTGAAGTCAGGTGGCACTCAGCATCTTCTCCTGGGCGCTAGGGTCAGAACAACATCTTAAGTCTTACACTGCGCCAGGGGAGGTTTAGGTCGGACATTAGGGGAGTCCGTTCACAGAAAGGGTGAGCAGGCATTGGAATGGACTGCCCGGGGAGGTGGTGGAGTCACCGTCCCTGGAGGTGTGTAGAGAAAGACTGGACATGGCAACTGATGCATGGTGTAATTGACAAGGCGATGGTTTGGTCATAGGTTGGAGTCGACGATGTCTGAGGTCTTTTCCAACCCAACTGGTCCCGCGATACGCACTCCCAACAGGGCGCAGGAGAAGCTCCGTGCGAATACTCGCCTCCCGCGCCCGCGCAGCCCGACCCCTGTCGGGCGTGTCCGCGGGGGTGGGAGGCTGTCCCCTCGGCCACCCTGGGCGCTCCGGCCCCGCGCTGCTCCAGCGGCACGCGGCAGGTGCTCGCTCCCTGCCGGTCTCCCTCCCTCCTGCCCGCCTAGCCCGGATTTCCCGGGGGCCGCGCGGGGCGGGCGGGGCAGCGCATGCGCCNCCGCCGCCGCCTGCACCGCGGCCGAACGCGGCTACTCCTTCTCCTCCGGCGGCGCCGCTCCGGCCATGGGGCCCGAGGAGGGCTCGGCCGGCGGGCTGGGAGCCCTGCCCGCGCCGCCGCTGGGCTGCCGGAGCCGCTACCAGCTGCTGCTCTCCGGGAAGGCCCTGGCCGACAGATACCGGAGGATTTACACGGCGGCGCTGAGCGACCGTGAGCTGGGGAGCCACCCGGGCAGGTAACGCGCGCCGCGCTCTCCCTCGGGCCAGACGCGCAGCCCCCGCCACCCCTCCCATCGCCGGCTGGGAGCGGCCCGGCGCGTGCACCTTCCTCCCTCCCGGCAGCCGCCCTCCTCATCCTCCTCCCCGCCCCCGTGCCGGGCAGCGCGAGTGTCCCCGCTGCCATGTGGCTGCGCCGCCGCGCCCCGGGGGACGGACGGAGGGAAGGGGCGGTGATGTAACCCGGTGGCTGCCCAGGTGCCGCCCGGGCCCCGCCGCTCGCTTGGCCGGCGATACCGCGCAGATGGCGCTGCCGCCCCCTCTCCCGGGGCCCTCCCGGGCAGAGTTACCTGTGCCCGCCCCGGTGTGCGGCCCAGCTCCCCCGGGGGGATGGAGAACGCCAGTGCTGGGCCCCCCGGCAGACCTCGCTCCGGCCAGGCTTGCTGGAACGGGCTGAATCCTGTGGTCTCTCCCGAGGCAGGGTGCGCTGGGCACCCGTGGCTCCCGCTGGCTGTGTTACCCGAGCGAGAGACCGTGACGCTTTTTCTATGTTCCGGGGCTGCCTATAGCTTCCCTGCCTTGTCTTTCCTCCTCCTCTTTGGGTCATGTTCCCCCTTTGCCATCGCCGTATAGGCGGCCTCGGTGTCTGGAGGGAGGCAGCGCCTTGCGGGGCTTCTGGGGTGCGGTGTTGCCCCACCTGGTTCCCGAGCACCCCTCCCCCGGCGGATGATGCCCCTCAGGGCTCCCATTCCCGGTCCTGCCAGCCGGCTCTGGGGCCGCAGCAGGGTGCCTGTTGCTCCTCCGGCCGGGAATGCCGCCCTGCCCTGCTCCCGGGCGGGGAGGGGGCTGCGGGCTGTAGCGGTGCGGAGCCGCGGGGAGGCCGCCCTTACCCCGCAGCCCCCGGCCCGGCCCGGGCGGATCCTCCGGGCCCTGCAGGCCATGGCGGGGTGCCCAGTCTCGCTGTATGAAGGGCTCCCCCGTGGTGCCCGGGCGCTCGCCATTGTTCCCCTCCGGAGGTCGCTGAGGATGTGGATGACATGCAACCGGCACCTTCCTGTGTTCTCAGCCTGTGCTGCTCTTCGGGCTGTGATGTGGGTGGCCGGGTCGTATGGAGAGCTTTGAGTCACCTTTGTTTCAAGTTTGCAAACGGTTGTAAAGCACGAGGAGGTTGCTTGCTTGGCTTCTTCAGGTTTTTGTTAGTCGGACTTGACAGCAGGGTTTACACCTCACCCCCCTCGCCCCAGAAAGCTGTGTCTAGAAGTGGAATTGACATAAGACACATACCTTTCCCAATTTCCTTATGGTAAATGCTGGAAACGTGGGCTGATAACATGAGTGCTTGACATCTTTGCAACTACCGACTTCTTTTCAGAGTGTATGATAGAGAAACTATAGTTGTTCTTTCCGCCCTGAAGACCGGCAAGTGTTTTCTTACTCTGCATATTCCTTAGTCCATTGCTTGTACCTTTTCCATTAAATCTCTTCCTGCTTTTGAGCTTCGTATCATTTAATCCCGGGATTGCAAGTGCTGAGTGTAAGGATACTACTAAATGCAAGGAAATCAGCTGTGCAATTGCTCCTCAGTGCTCATATACCTGTCTGAATTTTGCCCAGAGGGGTCTGTATTTTTTTAAAGCTGTAGTTTTGCATTAGTCGTGTCCTCCATGTCTTTTGGTTTGAGGATGATTCAGCTGCTATCCCTTATACTTAAAATTGTAGAAAATACTAGCTTTAGGTGTGTGTAAATGTTAATGCTTCTTTTAATTGATGGTTTTGAGGTCCAGTCAAAGAAGACAGACTCCTTGTACAGAGCAAACAGGTTATATCAGACTTTGGCAAGTAAATGGCAGGCAGTTAATAACTGGTGAATACTGCCAATGCGTATTGAACTTTTGAGAGGAGGAATATTTTATAATTATCTAGTTTCCTGCTATCACTGTCTTATGTGGCAGACTGATGGCAGCCAAGATACCGCTTGTGGTCTCCATGTTGCTGTCAAAATACTGCAAAATACTTCAGCCACCTGGTAGACTTAAACAGAAATGGTCAAAAATATGCCTTTTTACAAAACTAATACAAATTCCAAATATTTTCTAAAGAGAGCTTTAAATTTAACTGTGGCTGCATCTCGTTGCTATGGTAGAAAACAGTGCTAGATAAATAAAATGGAGCTTAAGATAATATAGGTTATGACAGAAGTCCTAACTTGATTTTTATATATATGGAAAATTTAAAGGCTCTGAAATTGTCAGTAAGAGTGTTTGTGAATAGAAAAATAACTTGAAGTAGCTGAAAAAAAGCAAAACAAATTGGCTTATCAATAGTAATAAAATTCTTTGTGTGTTCCAAGAAGACTAATGTGAGGAATGATAGTGCAACCTATTTGAAATAAGTTGATGTGAAATTTTTGCTTCAAGTCTGCAAAATTATACTCTGCACTTCATGGGCCATGACCAATGCCTGTCTCAGTAAGTCCTTCTGTTCCAAACCTAACTTTAATGTTTATGAAGAACTGGCAAGCAGTATGAAAATGCTTTTGTGTAGACAAGGAAATCAAACATTGTTAGAGATTATCTGAAAGTCACAAGATTAGTATCACATTTGCAAGGTGTTTGTGCTGGCTGTCATCGGAAGGGATGAATGTCACGTGTTGAGTAGGATGCAGTAATTGGCTTTGAAACAGAACCAGCAGTGCTTTGCATTTCCTCATGTGATACGGGCTGCAGTGTCATGAACACTGGTCTCCACAGGAGATGGGTTAGTTGGTGTGCTTGCTCCCCCTGCCACGCTGACATAATACTTCTATAGTGTCTTGCAGTAACAGATTAGAGACTCGCTCTGGGTTAAAATTAACTTGGCAAAACTGGTTTGTTGTAATCCAGACTAATTCCCTGATCTGGCTCACCTTGTGATTGCACTTGTGACAGCGTGAGGTGAAGGGTTGCACAAAGATTTTTGTGTACAGAGAGGCGGGAGCAAAGAAACTTATTTTTGTCACTCGTGTCAGCCTAATAATTTTATTAAAGGAAACAGAAAAAAGTATCTAATTCTGTGATTTAACATGCAATTATCTTTGTGCACATAACAATGTTAAGGACCTGCTGCAGTACTACCAGCAGTGGACAATTTAGTTGTCAATTCAAGATTGGTTTGGAAGAAAAATCTGCTCTGAGCATGCCTCAGTTTATAGTCTCTGCTTTGTGGCCACTGAAGTATTTGAAAATAACTGCATAATGTCTAGTGTAACCATTGAAGTGTGTAAAACACTAGTAGGAAGTGTTGGCCTCTTCAGAGGGCAACTGAAGATCCGTGTTAAACTGTTGTCTTGTATGCTGGGTTCTAGGTGGACAGAACTGCAAGTGGGTACTGGTTTTAGTGCTGTACCAAAGCTCTGTATTTACAAAGTAAGGTATTTCTGATTTTCACATTTTTGCTGTCTTCAAATGCACTTTTTCTGTAGTATAACTTAATCCTAACAAACGTCCCTATCCATCTGAATTGCTGCTATTATTGCTTGTGCATCTTGGGGGGTTTCCCTGAGTTGCCAGTCCCTTTACTGTCCTTTCACCTATTTATGTACTACCAGAATTATGAGTTAGGCTCAGCATGTTCTTTGAGATGTCTTGTCAAATATGGATAGCTATATAAATTCATAATGGTTTTAGTGTGACCTGTTTTGTAGTGGAAGTATTCAGTACATAATTTGGACTAACTTGAAATTGTTATATTACAATGTCAGTGTACTCTAAAATGACAGTGAGTTCATACTCATGCCAGAATGACCATTACTTAGTTGATAAAGTTGCTTCTCAACTTATATCCTTCAAAGAAAGAAAGCTTCTGTTTATGTTGTGAACTCTAGTGTTGTGGTCTCACTGAGGCCAGGAAAATTTCAGCGATGGTGGGAATGTAAGACTTCTTACATTAACTAGAAATTAGATGGCTGTTTTTACTAGCTATTTTGGCTGAAGAAGAGCCAGCCAACTTTATTTCATGTTGATTGTTTCAGCTAGATGATTACAGCACATTTTGAAAGTAGGTTGCTCATTCACACTTGGAATTTTAAATTATACATCCTTTGGACGTTAGGTTAGTCTTCAGGCTTTTAAAAATTTACAGTCTTCCTTTATACCCTTACTTACACTCAGTAAAGCAGTGCTTATTTGGGATGTTTCAAACATATATACTTGAAAATTTAGTGCAGAAATATTACTGAAGCTTCAGCTTTGCCTTGCGAGGATTTAAAGATTTTGTGAAAACTATTTTAAAGTAAATTTTGGTGTATGAGATTTGTGTGAATTTGATTATTGGTACACAAGAATGCCTTAATTTCTTCAGATCTAAAGCCTTTACAAAAGCTGTTCGTTTTTTTGGTTTGGAACTTGTTGCTCTTTTAATATGGAATAATAATTGCAAAAAGTTAGGAAGCATTTATTTAGTTAAAAAAATAAAGGCTATGTGTACAAACACTAGTAAAATGATAGTGGTGTTATATTACCTACTACATTTTTCTGGTTATTCCTGTGCGAAGGTTTGCTCCATAGGTCCTTTCCAACTGAAATATTCTAGTCTAGTTTGTTATCTGTTTTTTAGTTCTTGTGTTTTGTAGATGTAATTTTACAAAACAAAGTTCAAGTCTTGTGTAAACTAAAACATTTAATTGGGAAATTGATGTGCTGTTGAGTCTTAGATTAAGCAGTGCACTAGACAAGCTGATGAGAGTCGCTGTCTGCTCTAGGCTTTTTAGCTGCAGTGTAGTAATGTTTTAATACTCTATTGCCCTGTTGGTTAATGGGGATTAGCAAATGACTAAAATAGTATATTTCTACTTATTTACCTTATATTCTGTTAAGGAAAACAGTTTTATATAGTAGTTTTTTAAAAACCTCTAGTTGTCTCTTAGTCTAACATGGTTGTATTTGTTCAGTGTTGGTGTAGGAAACATAACAGAAGTTGGAAAGACCCCAATAATATTACATTGAGAGTCTTAAGATGGACATTTTATTTGTGTATATTTATAAAAAATTTATATAAGTAATGGGAAAAATTAAAACACGAATCCATGGTTTGTGGTGGGTTTTTTTGATGTTGTATTTTTTAGTTTAAACTGAGAGGACGTGTTAAAGTTTCAGTTTGTTACACAATCTGCTCTGGCACACTGATGGTTTGTTGGTAGCAAGTTGAGGCAGTTAAGGTTGGGCTGGAGCAATTTAATAAGTTACCATTCCTCACTGCTAGCCATGTTAAATGTAGTACATGTGTTTCCTGCATACTTAAAAACTTGATGTTGAATTTGTTTTTCTGCTATGTTAACTATCAGCTGTCAGGGTTTAGTTTTGGTTTTCCTCCCATGTTATGATCTTCCTTCTGGCCAAAATATTTTGAAGATTTTTTTTTTTTTGGTAAATTCTCCTCCTGACATATGACTATGTGGGTTTTGCCAAACCCATGATTTAAAGATAAAGACTGTTTATGTCTTTATAGAAAGCACATGGGATGTATCAATAACACAGTTTCAAGGTACTTTATGCAAACTGTTTTTCCTAATCCTTTGTTTACTTTGAAAACTTGATCCCTTGCAGCATTACTTGAACACATGGTTACATTTTTGTCTTTTCCTTTCTTACCTTGCTTGCTATAAGCACTGCTTTGTGCTAAGTGCAATAATACTCCTGTAATTAACTTCATGTTGTAAATACATTTTGAAGCTGATCTATTCCTTTGGTCTTTCACAGCCAGTTCCTACCATTATGCCCCTTCAAAGGATGAATACTAGAAATTAACAGGAGAATAGGCTCCTTATGCTGTGACTGCATTAAGGCAGATGGTTTCTGTACTTTTAGATTTAGTGTTTCATATGTTTCAAAGCATATTGATATGCTTTATATTATTTTTTTCTTAGTGTATCATAGTATATAGCATGTTATAGTTCATTCCCTTCAGGTTGATGAATGTGTTGATGAACTTAATTAGATGAACTTAAAGTGAATGATGATTATTTCTTTGCATATAGTATATCTATGACTACTTGGGCCTGAGAAAAATTTTGCTGTTATTAGTGTAATAAATCTAAATTTATACCTATTGTACACATTATAAAAAAATCAGAAGCTGAGTTTCCTTGTCCCCACATGAAACTGGAGACGTGTGGTTAGATTACTGCTGTTCCTTGTTTTAATTTTCTTCCCTTGACTTTTTTAGGCTTGTGTTCCAAGCATTATTGCCGTATGTAATGGGTTTAAAACTCTTGGAAAATGCTTTATAGTTGCTATGAAAGGGTGTATGTGGTGTAACCTCAGTGGGCAGCTGAGCACCACATGACTCCTGGGTTATATCTCCCTGGAGTGGGATGGGGGACACCTGGAAAGATAAAAGTGTGAAAACTCAGGGGCTGACAGTTAAGTAGGTAAAGCAAAAGCTGTGTGGACAAGCAAAGCAAAACAAGGAATTAATTAATTCCTTCCTTACCATCAGCTGGCTGATGTTCAGCCATCTCTGGGAAAGCAGGGCTTCATCATTCCCAGTGACTTGGGAAGACAAACACCATAACTCTGAATGTGTTGTCCCCCAACTTTTTCTTTCTTCCTCTCTGTTTTATATAGTGAGCATGATGTCATATGGTAGAGAATATCCTTTTGGTCAGTTGGATTCAGCTGTCCCAGTTATATACCCTCCCAGCTTCTTGTGCACCCCCAGCTTGCTTGCTGGCAGGGCAGTGTGAGAAACTGGAAAGGCCTTGACCCTGCCCAGGTGTTAGTCAGCAGCAGATAAAGCACAGATGTGCTACCAGCATTGTTCCCATCACAAATCCAAAACATACAAGCATGATACAAGCTGCTTGGAAGAAAATTTTTATTGTAGCCAAAGCCAGATAAGGTCAAAAAGTAGAAGTCTGTTGCTTGTAGATTAAATTCACAGATGCCATGGTATTTAGATTATTTTGGCCATGATTTCTGTCAGTCTAGAAAAGTTTGTAGCTAAGAGTTTTAACCTTAATGGGATTAAAACAGAAGTCTTACTTCTTTACTGTGCTCCTTGTTGCAGTTGGTAACATTGCTCATCTTTTCTGTTGCTGTGTCTATACAGATCTGCAGCCAGTCATTTACATTACACTGAGATGAGCTTGTTGTTAAATAAATACCTTATTCTATTTTTATTATTTCAGCCTCTTCTTTATTTTGTTTCACCATGTTACATGTAGTCACTTGTGACTTTCCTATCTGATTTGGCCTTGCTTTTCTCTCCCACTAGCCAATGCATAATTCTTTCCAACAGATGTGCTCATATGTCTTCATTATGCTTATGTTTTCAGAGTAGTCATGTCTCTATTCCTTTTCTCTTCAAACCTATCAATTCTCTATCCACTCTTATTTCTAGAATATACTGCTATATATGGTACACCATTGACAGCTATAAACTGGTGAGTTTTCAGCTGTTTGCACTTAGCAGTTGTCTTCTGCTATTTGTTGCAGACTCAGAATTTCTTTGGTTTGCTTTTGATAGTAATCACTTTAAAGATGTTACACTGTCATTAACCACTAGTAATGGGCTTGTTCTTAATAAGTACAGATTTTCCTTGACTTCATGTAGGATATTTGCTAAATTAAAATTCTGCTGATATGATTCTGTATAAGATAGCTTTGTATATACACTTTAATTTCGGTGGTTGTGTTTAGATAGGATAGTGGCCAAAGATGCAGATCTTGTCATCTTTGCTGTGGTTGAATGACTTTCCAAATATAAAAAAAGTCCCAGAAGTGTTTAAGGATAAATACTTTCATCTGCATTGACAAACTTGAGGAATAAGGGTTTTCTTGCATGTGTTCTTGCAGATCTCATAGATTTCTCATAGATTTCATAGACAGCACTGACGTGAATAATGAAAAATCAGATAATTACAGAAAAGAAACTCCAGTTGTCAGTGGTTGTACTGAGAGACATTCTCTTTGTGTGGAGAACACTTTGGAGGGATGCTTTAAGTTACTTTTCTTTATCTGAGACAGATTTATGCTGTTTTGGAAACCTTTCTAGTTACAGAAGGGATCGGATACTGTTTTGCACTTTTGTCCTGGTGAAATGAAAATCTGTTCCATTTTACTTGTGCAGTTGGGTTTTAATTTCATTTTTAGAACCTGTAGTATTTGTTTCTGTCATTATTGAAGAAGCCTTAGGGTATTCCAGCAGCTGGAATAATTCCTTTCTTAAGCCTCCAGAGTTTTGGCTTTCAGAAAAATGGTAACTGTTAAGTTATTGTCATAGTAAAATAGTCATCAGTTATGAAATTAAAGTAATGATTAAAAAGATGTGTGATTTCAGCTCACCAACAATAGCACATAAAAATCCCAACTGGAAAATCAATTAGTGTGGTGGCCTTTTCTTTTCTGTTCTGACTTTTCCTAACCTTTTCAGATGCCTTACAATCCCAGAGTAAACCTGTCCTACTACTCTGCCTATGTTTTCCTTTGAGCCTGTGGTAATTGGATTGCAGCTGATGTTCCTTACCCTGATTTACGGATTTAGGGGACAGGATTTTGGTGATTTTTCCATTTGTAGATATACTGCTTTAGCCTTGGCTTGCCTTTTATTATTGGCATGGATGAAAATTCACGTCAGAATGCTTGATTAATTATTTGAAGAAGATAGTGTGTAAGCTGGTAATGGCTTTGAGAGCATACACATGGCTCTTTGGATGACAATTGACTTATTGTCCATTTCACTAAAAATGTTAAATTTTAGGCTTACTGAATTAAAATACCAATAGTTTTAAATATTTGAGGTCATCTGAGATAATATTGTCAGCAATCAAAAAAGACTAAGCTTTTATTATTTAGAGAAAATATTGGTTGTGCTCTCGGTGCTGTTTTAAGGTCCACCTATCAAACTGAACAGTTTCCCACTCTAATGATTCTTACAGCTGAATTCCTTAAAAATCTGCAGGCCTTGGTGGGCAATCTACAGATACAGGCAGGGAGAGCAGTGGATGTGCTGTACCTCAGCTTGAGTAAGGCTTTTGACCCTGCCTCCCACAGCATGCACAGGCTGACAGTGGATGGGTTACATGAGTGGACAGTGAAGTAGATTGAGAACTGGCTGAGTGATTGGGCCTAGAGGTTTGTGGTCTGTGACACGAAGTCCAGCCGGAGTCAAGTCATCTGTCATGTACCCTAGAAGCTGATACTGGGGCAAATGCTGTCTAGCATCTTCATTAATGGCCTGAATGCTGGGACAGTGTCCCCCCAGCAAGTTCCCATATGGCACAAAACAGAGAGGAGTTCCTCATGTGCCACCTGGTTGTGTTCAGAGGGATGCGGCCAGGCTGCAGATTTGGGCCGAGTGGGATTTTAAAGTGCAACAAGGGGAATTGCAGAATCCTGCATCAAGGATGGAATAACACTGGAGGGCTGACCAGCTGGGAGACAGCTCTGCAGAGAAGTAACTTGATGTACTGGTTGGCAACCATCTGTGTGCCAGTAATGTACCACCATGGCAAAGGTGGCAGACCGCCTCCTGGACTATGTCAGGAAGAGTGTTGCCAGCTGGTTGAAGGAGCTGGTCTCTGCTCTCTCCTCTCTGGTGATGCTGCATCTAGAGTGTCCAGTTCTGGGCTTCCCAGTAGAGGAGAGAGATACTGCAAAGAGTTAAGTGCAGGATCATGTTGGTGATTAAGGATCTGGAGCTTTTCTTCAGTAAGGAAAAGCTGAGAGGGCTGAGACTATTAGCCTAGAAGTGGAGGTTCAGGAGTGATTTTGTAACGCAGTGAGGGAATGAAGAAGGGAGAGCCAGATGCTTCTCAGTAATGTCCCCCACCCTGACATGGCACTGATGTGGCACAAATTAAAATTCATGAAATTCCAGTGCATCCCAAGAAAGTAGTTCTTCACTATGAGAAAGGTCAAGCATCGGTAGGTGTTGCCCAGAGAGGTTTATGTCTCCTTGGTAGTACTAAAAGTGCCACTGCACATGGTAGTGGGCACCTTGCTGTCTCTCACACTGCTTGAGCAGGGTTGGACAGAATCAGACACAGAATCACAGAATGGTTGAGGTTGGAAGTGACCTCTGAAGTTCATGTGGTCTACCCTTCTGCTCAAACAGGGCCACCTGGAGCCAGTTGCCAGATGGCTTTGAAAATGGATGGAGACTCCACAGCCTTGCTTGCAATCTGTGCCAGTGCTCAGTCACCCTCACAGTAAAAAAAAAAAAAAAAAAGTTAACAGGTCTCTTCTAACCTGAATGATGTGATTCTATAGTCCTTAAGAAAATAGACCAGAAGGACACAGGATCAATATGAAGTTTATTTGTCCTCTGAAAAGATGTGTCACAGGGAACAAACATGGTACTGAGCAATCAGATCTTCCAGCAGAGCTGTTTTAAGATGTGTGGTGCTAGAAACAGAATCATTAAATAGTTTAGATTGGAAAAGACCTTTAATATCACTGGGTTCCGCTTCTAACCCAGCACTGCCAAGTCCACCACTAAACTGTGTGCCTGAGGGCTACATCTACACACCTGTTAAATACCTCTGGTTGTGGTGATTCTGCCACTCCCAGGACAGTGTGTTCCAGTTCTTGAAAACCCCTGTGCTGAACAATTTTCCCCCAATACCCAGTCTAAACTTCCCTGATCCAGCTTGAGGCTGTTTCCTCTTGTGCTGTTGCTGGTTACTTGAGGAAAGAGACTGACCCCCACCTGGCTACAACTTTTTTCAGAGTTTTGTGGAGGAATAATGTCTCTCCTGAACCTCCCTATCTCCAGGCTGAACAACCCCAGCTATCTCAGCCCATCCTCGTAAGATTTGTTCTCCAGACACATAAGCAGCTTTTCTGCGTTTCTCTGGGCACTCTCCCGCACTTTTTTGGAGTGACGAGTCCAAAACTGAACATAGGATTCAAGGTGTGACCTTAACAGTGCATAGTACAGGGGGTGATCACTGCTCTGGCCCTGCTGGCCACGCTATTTCTGATACAGGCCAAGATGTGCCACCTGGGCACTCTGCTGGCTTGTGTTCAGTAGCTGTCAACCAGCACCCCCAGACCCTTTTCTGATGGGCAACTTTTCAGCCATTTCCCCAGCCTGTAGTGCTGCAAGTAGTTATCAAGACCCAAGTGCAGCCTCACACATTTGGCCTTAGCCCAGTAAAGAGTCCCCTCCCAAGCCATGAGCCACCAGTTTTTCTAAAAAAATGTGAGAAACAGTGTCCAATGGCTTTATGAATGCCAGGTAGACAGCATCCACAGCGTTTCCCTTATCCACTAAGTGGGACACCTGGTCATAGAAGGAGATCAGGTTGGTCAAGCAGGACCTACTTTTCATAAACCCATGTTGGCATCCCTGGTGACCTGGTTGTCCTGTATGTGCCATGTGANGTACTCTCTGGTGGATCCCACCCAGCCCCACCCATAGACCTGTGTGTGTCGAACTGGTGGAGCAAGTCACTGATCATTTCCCCTTGGATGATGAGGGCTGAATACCCTGAGAACGCAACTGGACTGAGACAGAGAAGGGATTAAGTACTTCCACATTTTCCGCATCCATTACAGGATGGAGAATGTCCTCACTCTTATTTTTGTTGTAAACATGTAAACATGTTTTTAGAAACGTGTATCAGATCTTCATGCTGTAGCTTGATATGAGTAAAGGAAATGTGAGAGAAACTGAAAAGGTTTACTTGCAGTTTTAGATAAGACAAAGCAGCGTATTTGTCCAAGCATTCTTGTAGAAAGAACTGCATGGTAACAAAATAAAAATGCAAGTAATTTATTATTTAGAGTATTTTTGAATTTAAGGTGTTTTGTGTGTTGAAGTCTTGCTGGGTGTTGTCTAGTGGCAGTTAGTCCCCGGTTTGGAAATAGAAAGAAAAGCTAAGATTTTCTACAGGCTTCAACTTTTTTTTTTCTTTTGGGAGCAAATATATTCAAACTGTAACAATAGGCAAAAACATGGTTTGTGAGCTAACTGTCTTGCAACTGAGCTACTTTGGCTGTGATTTTGGCAGAAGCACTATCTTATTTTCCTATCCTGCCTGCAACTGTGCAAAGAGGAAGGGAAAGTCAAGCAGCTGCTTCATGGAGGTATTTTTCGTGAAGTATTTTACAAAGTAATAGTTCTCTTTTCAGATACATTGTAAAATCCAGCGTAACTAACCAGACTTCACATAAAGCATGTTTTTCCTCAGGTGTTCTGTAGATTTCATTGCCAAATCAAAGTGAAAAGACTTAGTGTAGTTATTTCTTCAGAAATCAGTTTTCTTGGCTTTTTTCTATTTGTGATTTGTAAAATTCTGGGTCTGTTTGTGATGTAAGTATATGGTATAGTATATACTTGATGTATGTTTATTTCATGAAGCTTGCCAATACTTAGTTTGGCATTACACTGAGAGTTTATATATTTGTATGATAGGCATTTGTGTGCCAGCTTTCAGTTATATGTATGTATTTTGTTCCCTGTCAACTGTTTTATGACAAGTCCTTTTGGAAACTTTATCGGTATTACTGTAGTTGATATGAAAAATGAAGCATTAAAAAGCTCTTGGAGCTATTGTTTGTAAGCAGACATTTTGTTTATCAAGCCAGGAGAAGGTTGGGGGTTTGATTGAAAGTGTCCTGGGTGTTCCAGCAGTAGATTGAAGGATAACCATGTTGGCTACTTAGTTATGAACGGAAGGTATCTGCAAGGAAGGAAAGTTAACCATGGAAGGCCTTAGGAAAGTTCAGTTTGCAGGGTGCTTCAACAACTTCTAAATGTCATGGAGCATTTGCTGAGTCCTCTTGATTTGCACCACTTTGACATTAATTGGTAGATCTGTGTTGGTGTGAGTTAGATGCAGAAACACAAAAGCAAGGACAGAATCAGGTGTTGGTATAGGCTGGACCTAACATTAGAGCCATTTTCCGAGCATCTCCCATTCTACAGTTAAAGATGCGATGTTAAACCACGTACCTTAAAGTGACTCATTCTGTATGCCAGCTTTGTAGAAGGTGTATAGCATTTTGTTTAGGTGAGTTGTTTACTTTGGGCTACTTTATGGGGCTTTTTGTAAGGCTGTTTTTCATTACAGGTGCTAGAATTCTTGGCAGTTGAAATAACAGTGCTGAGATTACATTGAGATAGAAGAAATAACAGTATTTTGTTTGCAAGGACACAGTACATACCTAAATATGGGAGATGTTGTAGGTAGAGGCTCTTAAAATAAGTAGTTGCTTTCCAAAAAAAGTAATTGTCCAGTTCATAGAAATAAGACTGCTGAACACTGAAGCTTATGTACATGTGGAGAGGTACCAAAAGAGGGAGTATGCAAGCAGCAACTCCAGTATGTTTTACAGCAAGGTTTGTTGGTTGCATTTTGTCACATGGTACCTCTTCATCTCCTTGTCAACATGCAGCCTCTGGGTAGTTTTATTGATACTCAGTTCTCTGGTCATAAAACCTCTTCTCTGTCTATAGCTTAGGCCATTGAAGCTCTGCCCACTTCCTTTGTTCTGTTTCTTATTATTGTCAACTCCTTCATTTGAGCAGTTGCTTGTATGTTCCAAACTTCTCTTGAACAACTTTTCTTTCTTTCCCTTTGGCCGTTTGCCAGATGCTTCTCAGTTGTTGACAGCAAGTCGGGATGTCCTTTAAAGTAAGATAGTCCCACAATTTTGAGATCTCCTCAGATCTTCTGAGCAGACTTAATAACCCTTTTTTCTTTAGTATTCCCTTTCCTTTATTTTGAAGCTCTTATAGTTGAACTTATATGGCAATGAGATGAGTGTATTGTAAGTTTCCTGCTGACAAGTGAGCTGATATTTATTAGCTGTAGTCTCTGTGTCTGATATTAAGTTGCCTTGAAGCTCAATTACAAATTTAAGAACTGTTTTGGAGCAGTTCAGAGGATGGAGTAAATGGCTTGGGAAATAAGGAAGTCCAGCAGAGGTTGCAGTTGCTTTTGAGTTGGTTTTTGTAACAGTATTGTTCTTTGTGTGATCAAGTGTCAAATAGATTACTTGTTTACAGAAGAGAAGGAAAAAAACCTTAAAAATGTACATTGTCGTATTTCATCAGAAGAATACCTTCTGTTTTTCTGTACAACAGGAAAGTCTGATGGAGGTCTGATGTATCTTGTTATAGCAGATGAATGAGTATATCAGAGCTCTTACTCCAGCCTTGGGCCTTCACCTGGAAGCATGCACTCAGGAAATGGGCCCACAGGAATCTTGAAAGGTTTATAGAAGCCAAGTGAAGGTGCTTCACCTGAGTTGGGGCAGCCCTTGCTATTAACACAGGCTGGGGGATGAAAAGGAACAGATGGAGTAGCCCCCAACAAAGAAGGATTTGAGGGTGCTGGTGGGTGAGAGGCTGGACGTGATCCAGGTATAAGTCCCCATTACAGGAAGGACATGGACTTGTTGGAGTACAAGGGAGGGCCCCCAAGATGTTTAGAGGGATGGAGTACCTCTCCTGTGAGGAAAAACTGAGAGAATTGGAATTGTTCCACCTGCAAAAGAAAAGGCTTTGGAGTGACTTAATTGGGGCCTATCAGGCATTTTATGATTCTGTGATTTTCAAGCAGGTGCAAGTAAGAAAAGCAACATCTGTTGCTCC
Organism: Hypocryptadius cinnamomeus; assembly: GCA_013400635.1. Taxonomy (NCBI): domain Eukaryota; kingdom Metazoa; phylum Chordata; class Aves; order Passeriformes; family Zosteropidae; genus Hypocryptadius; species Hypocryptadius cinnamomeus. The sequence continues at coordinate 10,408 of VYZP01038529.1, read as the reverse complement.
TGTTGTATCATTGTCTAGACTGTATCCTTCCTCAACTAGATTTTTTAGGTGTGTTGCCTTCAGCCTGATGATTTTGCTGCCCCTGTTCTAGATAGAGCAACTGTAAAGTAGATTTAAAACTACACAGGAGCCCACCCTGGAGAGATGCTGTGGAATGGCTGTGGAGGGGGAACCCTGTGAGAACAGGTAGTAGCTGTTGCTCTGCATCTGGATCTGTCCTAGGTCCTGAACTGTATAGTCTCTCTCTGACAATTTCAGAGTTGGAACTGAGATTGTAGATGGAAAAGTTAACAGAGGATGCAAAACTGTAGAAGATAAGATACAGTTAAGATTGTAAATGTTTAGCTTCAGAAAATCCCACTACCAAACCAGTAAGTAAAAATATAAAACCAGCAATGTATGAAAGGTACCTCATGAGAGATTCTACACATTGTATAAAATTATAAAGTGATTGTGATTCAGAAGTAGCCGTGCTACTGCTGGAATGTTTCAGAATTTCATTTAAAATTGTGAGAGATTCTTTTCTGCAGGAAACCTGAAGTAATTCTTGACCTTTTCTTTGTATTTGAGCATTGTGGGACTTTTTTCTGCTTTTTTTTTTTTTCCCCCACTGTTTTCTGAAAAAGGCCTGGTTACTATGAGAGAATAATGAAATGAGATGGTAATGATGTAAATGAGTTATGACTTAGGCTGAACTGAGACTGTTTAATTGTAAGAGGACTCATTTTTCCTCAGACTTGGAGAAAAATCAAGCACATTGTGGAAAAAGAGAAAAATAAACTGATTTTTCTGTAATGAAGATATGAAAAATAGCATTTAATTGCCATAAAGACAATTTTAAAAATACCTCAAAAAGAGTTCTCTTAGTAGGATTTCATAGGACATGGTGGGAGTGTGATCGTTGGCAGTGTTTAATATCTCTCCAGGGAAAAGAGATGTTAGGAATGCAGTGGAATTTAACTGGAATCATAGAATGTGCTGTGTCGGAAGGGACCCTCAAGGATCCATGTCCACTTCCTGACCCTGCACAGGACCATCCCTCAGTGTCACACTATGTGCCTGAGGGCATTGTCCAAACACTCCTTGAACTGTAAGGCTTGGTGCTGTGACCACTTCCCTGGGGAGCCTGTTCCAGTGCTCAACCACCCTTTTGGATGAACCACGCTTTCCTGATATCCAGCCTAAACTTCCCCTGACTCAGCTTCGTGCCATTTCCTCAAGTCCTCTTGTGGTCACCAGGGTGAAGAGATGTCTACCTGCCCCTACTCTTTCCCTCATGAGGAGGTTGTAAGTGCAGTGAGGTCTCCCCTCAGTCTCCTCCAGGCTGAGCAGTGACCTCAGCTGCTCCTCCTGCAGCTTCCCCTCCAGACCCTTCACCATAGTCGTGGCCCTCCTTTGGATGCTAACAGCTTAATGTCTTTCATTGTGGCGCCCAAAACTGCCCCCAGCACTTGAAGTGAGACCACCCCAGTGCAGAGCAGAGGGGACAGTCCCCTCCCTTGCCTGGCTGGTGATGCTGTGTCTGATGCCCCCCAGGACAGGGTTGGCCCTCCTGGCTGCCAGGGCACTGCTGACTCACAATCAGCCTGTCATTGACCAGGACCCTCGGTTCTATGATAGACCAGGAAATGGAAATGCTGACCTTTTGGAGTTCTTTCCAGACACTCTTTTTACTCATTCTAGAGTACCTTCCATTTGACAAATTATGTTTCACTTTTCCAGCTGACATGCCATGTGCACAAACTTTTTTAAAAAAGGTGTTGTTAAAGGTCCTGTACAGTGCCCATGTTGGTTCATCTGCACAGAGAGCTCTTGATTGTTGCATATAAGTATGTTCTCTGTCATGCCCTTCTTAGTGCACCTGTGGGTGTTGGTTGTATCCAAGAAAGTGTGGATCAATTCAAGTGACTGGATTGTCTTAATGCAGCCATATATTTTAAGTATGATAAGGTAGTTTTCATCCCTCACTCTCTTGTTAGCTTTGTGTACTAATGTAGGTTTGATTATGCTGACTAATTCCCATAGAAATTGCTCCTATGCCTGATTTTGATGTCTGTTTGCTGATCCAGATGGTGAACAGATGAAAAGCTCAGTATGTCTCTACTTGGAAGCATAATCAGAAACATGGCTTGACACCAGGAGAAATGCAAAACTCAGAATGAGAAAAAATACACTCTTTCCACAATGCAGAAGCATGTTTATTGTACAGCCAAATTTTACTTTGTTTTATAAGCAAATGGTGAAGATGACAGAATAGTTGATATTAGAAGGCGCTTCCGGAGACTGTCGAGCGCTCAAAGTAGGATCAGCTAGAGCGGGTTGCTCTGAACATTGTCCAATTGTATTTTCAGTATCTTCAAGGAAGGAGAACATGTAGCCTCTCAGGGCAACCAGTTCCAATCTTTGACTATTTTTACAGTTCTTAGGTGTAATTGGAACTTCCTGTATTTATTTTTTTTTCTCCATTGTCTCTTGGCTTGTCACTGGATATTGCTTAGAAGAGTATGTTTCCATCACCCTTGCTCTCTCCCATCAGATGGAGGTGGACATATTCACTTGGAGGCTATTCCACCCCCACCATCCCAGGTTTTCTCTTTTCACAGCTAAACAATTTCTCCTTGCTTGGTTTCTCCTCATACGACAGAACCTCCAGTTCTTTAAGCATCTTAGTGACCTTTCTCAGGACTCACTCCAGTAAACAAGTGTTGTTCTGGGGCACCCGGAACTGGCAATGGATTTCACTTTGGCTGTTCAGAAGCAAATGCTTCCTGCATCTTGTCTAACCAAGCTGATTACCAGATGCAGCATTGCAAGTCGTGTGTAGAACATGAGTCAACACCCCAAACTGCTGGCATTGGAGAGCTCTTCTGCACTCTTTTCTATCCAGGGAACTGTATCCTGTGAATTCTTCAAAGAAGACTGATGAACAACAGGCTGTTCTTGACTGATGAGGTCTGTTCTTAGGAAGTCTAGGGTTGTGATCCTGCTTTTGTCTTACTCCCTTCTTTCAGGTTCCTGAACTTCACCTGCACTGCCACTGCATCCAGTAAAATGATGCTGTGATGAAACACCCTCAGACTTGATGATGACTACATGATAAGTGGAGTAGTGTGTGATAATAGCTTGCTGTTGTGGTCTCCTTTACAGTCTGAGCTTGGGATTTCAGTTTGGGCTGTTCAGAAGCAAATGCTTCCTGCATCTTGTCTAACCAAGCTGATCACCAGCAGCTGTACTTCACCTAATAGAGGAAACAAAAGAATTGTTTGATAACACAAACCTGACTGTTTCATTTTCAATGTTTATTGAGTGGCTGCTGCCTCATAAGCAAATTTCCACAAGTCCTTGAATCCTTAAGCTAATTGTGTTGAGTAAGCACTTACGGAAACCAAGTAACAGAATATATTTGTCATTTGTCTGAACACAGCAACTCTTGGCTAGACCTGTCCTGTCAACAATATACTTCTTCCCAAAGATGGGTAGCCCTTGAACCAGAGCAAGCAAGTTTAGACCAATGTGCTGAGTTAAAGTCACTTGGAAGTCTTAAAAAATTGAGCATGTGTTAGCATGGAGTTTGCTAAATTCACAAATTTCTCAAAAGTGTACTCAAAGATTCAACAGCAGAACAACTGTGTCTAATACTGTACTAGCTACCGTAGTCTTTGGTACCATGTTTCAGAAGCAAAGGTTTTAGGTCAGACAGTGCTTAAATAAGGCTTTTGTTGTTCCTTTTCTGCTTCAGCAGCAGAGATTAAATAGTATTTTTTCCACTCATTATGCACGCACTTCGTATAAGGTATAGTCTAGAAGATCTTATGCAGGTGTAACACTAACATAATGTTAATCCATGTTGAGTAATTCAGTAACAGCATTGAGGGGAGGAAAACACACTCAATATGTAAAGCTTCCCTCTCAAATTTAGGCTTATCAATTACAGTTCAAGACTGTTGCACCTTGAGGGAAGATGTTCTGTTTGCATTTCTTCATCTCTTTTAAACAGAGTAACAGCAATGGTGTTGAGACAACTGAACAATGTTCTTCTAATAATGCATCAAATGGTCCAAGTACTAGCTATTGCTACTTCTGGTTTAGAACAAATAAACTGAAGCATGCCTTTACTCCTCCTGCTACAGGTGCTACAAATTGCAGTCATGTCATTTAAACAACTGTTTCACCTATTTTAAATTGTCAAGCAACTGGTTATTGCCCACCTTCCCCTTTCCCCTCCTTGTTTTATTTCTGCCATTGATTTGAGGCAATTATTTCGTATTCCAG
>VYZP01038527.1:0-21925 GCA_013400635.1 Hypocryptadius cinnamomeus | reverse complement strand
TTACAATAAGATAACAACAGAAAGTACTGTTTTTTGAAAAGTGCTATGTGAGAGACTTCTGTTGGAAGTAGGTAAATATTAATACAGTTAGACCAAGGGGTGTTTTGGACCTTATTTATCTGAGTTTTGGCTCAGTAGTGGTTGAGAGTCAACCCCAAATTGGAAGAGATTAAGAAAAACACTGCTAGAGGGAAGAGGAAGTAACATTTTCTGTCTGAAAAGCCTAATTGAAGATTTCTTATTTCTGGGGGAAACTGACTTGAGGGGGACTATGAGTGATTTCATAAATTTTCTTCAAGAGACAGGAAGATGGAATGAACAGGTGAAGACGAAAGAAATATTTTAAGCCAAAAATAATGTTGATGAAGGAATAAATTATTATAGGGTACCATGAATAAAGATAGGTCATTCATCAAAAGAAGGTCTTGAATTATGAAGGAATGGTATCTTTCTTAGACAAAGACCCAGTGAAAACCCAAAACTGTTTTCAAGATTAAGCTGGTGTAAAAGACATTATATGTCATAATGCCTTTGCTTAACCTGTGAACTTGACCCAGAACACGCCTCCAGGTTCTTTATTTCAGACTTTATTGTGGAGATATTCAGAATCTAGTTCACAAGTGATCTTGTTTATTCTTCTCAAAGCTGCCTGTTGATAGTGGAAACTTCTAAGGAAACTATGTCTGGATCTGCACTGCATGATCCCCAACAACAGGAATTTATTGTGTTTAGGTCATGACTCTTAAATTCAGAAAAAAAATGCTAAATACAATGAGCTACGCTGTAGTGAGGAAGCATAAGATCTAAATACTTAATAGTGTGTTTTTATTTTATTGGAGTAAAATTAGGTGTTCTACAGCAGCGTAAGTGTTCTACTAAAAAGGTTAGGAACTCTAACTCCATTTTTGAGTGCTAGAAAGAGGAACATGTTCAGTTAAAACTTTTTCAAGCAAATGTAACCATAATCTTCTCTAAGCTCAATAGTCTAGAAAATATCACTGTGATTAATTACCTTGTAAACAATCTGGAAAAATACAGCATATGTCATTGTAAGACTTCGAATGACACATAGAATCATAATAGTTGTGAATGTATTCTGATAATGCTGAATGAGTCTTGGTTTTTGGTAGTTTTAGTGCTTCTTTTAGCCTTTCAAGAATAAGTTTCGAGATATGAAAGATATTATTTATATGGAGATGTTAATAACTTATCACTCTCTAGTCAAGTTTATTTTGTTCATTAATAATGTACTTGCTCGGTGATTTACTTAGAAACTTACTTAAACACAGAATAGTTGAGGTTGGAAGGGACCTCAGGAGGTCACCTTGTCTAACTTTTCTGCTGCAGCAGGGTTACTAAGAACAGGCTGACTAGGACTGTGTCCAGATGGCTTTTAAATATCTCTGAGGATAGACTACACAGCCTCTCTGGGCAACCTGTGCCAGTGCTCAGTCACCCTTACTGTAAAAAGTAAAAAATGTTTCCTGATGTTCAGGAGGAACCTTCTGTGTTTCCATTTGCGTTCATTGTCTCTTCAATATTACATTACCAGAAAGTCCTGATTTTACTGATCATTTATGGTAGCAGATTTTATTTTGTAGTGGCTGTAAGTCTTTTCATGTATTGATTATTGGAATCTGCACCTATAATAAATCTTTTTTAGTACTATTGGCTGTCACCAGTCAACTCACTATTTTCCATATGCCTTAGCATAGCTTCCGCAAGGATCTGCTCCATGATCTTGCTGGTCACTGAGGTGAAACTGACTGGCATTCAGTTCCCTACATCTTCCTTTTTACCCTTCTTAAAAATTAGGGTTATGTTTCTGCTTTTCCAGTCAGTGGGACCTCCACAAGGCTAGCTCAGCTTCTCAAATATGATGGATAATGGCTTAGACACTTCATCTGTCAGTTCCCTCGGGACGTGTGGATACATCTCATCAGGTGCTATGGACCTGTGCACCTTCAGGTTCCCTAGATGCACATAATCTCAAACCTGCTCTTTAGTGAGTGCTTCTGCATTCTCCCTGTCCATGCCTTTGCCTTCTGCAACTTGGGATGGTGTGGCTGGAGCACAATGTGTAGTTTGCATGGCTTTAAAGAGCTTAACTTATATGAGCTGAATTCTTCTATACATGAGTATAAAACCTCCTGTCTTTAAAACAGACCTTTTAAAGCTAAAGCAGTCTAAATATGTTATTGTTTGGTAGAGATCATTGAATAATTTATTCTGAGAGAGGCCACTGGAACTCTATTTTCTTTTTTTTTTTTGTTTTTAAGTTTTCTTTATTTCCAGCAAGTTTGCGTATGGTTGATTCAAGTGAATCTCTCTGGTGGAGATCTAAACACCTAGTTCTACTTGAGTTTAAATTATTTTGAATGATGCAGAAATATTTTTTTTCTCTGCAATAGATATTATTGTCAGCACTGTTCGCAAATCTTTCTGGATGTAGTTGGTAGAATTGTTTGGAGTGTGGAACTGCAATACTAAAATGAATCCTTCTATATCCTCTGGTACCCCATAGATTTCAACTAAATTGTAATTGTTAGCTACAATAATTCGGTAATAAAATCAGTAATAGAAATATAGTGGTAATCATTAAGGTTTTATTTGATCTAATAAGATACCACTCATTTAGAAATGCTTACTGAAGGCATGATAGAAGGGAAAATCCAAAGAGGGAAATGTAATGACCTTGTTTTATTGAACCAGTTTATGTAATTTGATCAATGTTAACCTTTAATAGAATTGTGATTAGAGAATTTTGTTGATAGACTTGCAGTTTCTTCCAATACAGTGACCAATGAATTTTTTACTGCCAGTAAGTCAGTAGGGCCTTATTCTGAGGTTGTTTTCTGTTTTAGATGTGTGTGTATATAGTACATGGATATAAAATACTGGCATGGCACAGATACATGTATAGATACAAAAATAAAATAGCCTGGCAGAAATAAATACACAGATTTAAACAGCAATAATTAAAATAGACTTTGTTTATTTAAGATTGGGCATTTGCTGTTTGGGTGAAAATAATAACTTGACCCACAGCATTGTTCTCAAAACAGCTCGTTGCTATGATGAAGATGGAATGATGACTTTTTTTCACTCTATTTCTTTCCGGCTGTGCTGAAGAACATAGAGTACCAATGGCATCCTGTATATTTGAATGAATAATCAGTACTTTTTCTGAGGTTCTAAAAACATCCTCTGGTGTGAAGGACTTCTGTAAGTTCTCCATCTATTTTTTTTATCTTGCAAGATTATGCATTTTTCTCAAATTTCCAGGGAAGAACTTAAGAATTCCAAGTAGTGAAATGGAGGTCTGAGTAAAATGTGTCTGAGGGGAAAGTTCCAAGTTTTGTCTCAAAAACCCAGTGATACGCTCTGTATTCATGTGTAAAAGCTAAAGCTTGACCCAGTGACTGTTTCTATCTCTGAATTTCCTGTGTTTTATAGTTTTTCAGACTACTAAATATAAACCTGTTAATTTTCAGGTATTCTGAATCCATGCAGTTCCCACTAAAATCAATGCAGTAGCAAGTGCTTGTGCCTGCCAAAATCAGTGTAGCTTGCTAGATAACAGAAATATTTTCTTAAACAAACTGGAATGATGCTTTTTTGTGAATTATTTTAGCTATTTGTATCAAGATGTTAACATTGAGGGAAGCATATTGAGATGTATGCAAAAAATCAGATACTAACCGTAACTGTTATTTCTAATACAGTAGATATGGAAATACATGTTTTTACAGGATATAAACGTATAGAGGGGAGACAAACCATTGCAACTTTATAATGCCAAGTTTTCCTTCATTTCCAGATGCTCTAAGTGCAACACAATGCTGAAGTATTAGTTGTGTCCAATCTAACAAATGTTTAGGAAAAATTTAAGGTTTTCCTTCCTCAGTAACAGAATATGTAACCTAACAGCACATGGAAGTTCTTTTTTCCACATAAAATTGAATGAAAATTGTTTCCATAGCATTAAATACCAATTTTATTCTGGTGAACGACTCCTAACTAATATTATCTGATAAAAGACAGATTGACAGTATCTGTGGTGAAAGACAGAGCTTTAGCTGGGTCATCTCTGGACTATCTTTTTTTTTTTTCAAACCACCATCATATTCCCAACAGAGCACAGTTAAAGGTATAATTACGCATACAAGTAACAACTTGAATTCTTTTCAAGTATGAGTTTATTTCCTTGCTGTTGTGAAGTTCTATGTGTTCAATAGGGTATTGCAAATAATTATAAGCAGGAGATTTTATCTTAAAGCTTTGGACTTCTTAATAAATACTTGATGACTGAAGAAGACTGATGTGGCAATCCAGCAGAGGAATAAAATGGGATATGGGGAAAAAGGACAGAAGCTTAAATATTTAGAGGAGGAAGAACATGTGGTGAATGCCTGAAGCAATCAACAAGACTATGTACTCCCATTTCACTCTGTATCTGCTTCATAAGCACTGATATAAATTATTTTAGCTTGAACCAGGTACATCAACTGCTACATTAACTATTGATGGCTCATTATCTGAATGTTTAGAAAGACACACAAATGAATATGAGGAAAATATATGATGATGCTGGTCAGCAGACTAGAACACAGATGGTAATCCAAGTCTCTGTATATTAAGCTGTTGCCATCAAAATTATAGACACTGTAGTTTTAATAACAGCCATATTCATGGCTTTTTTCCCCTAGTTTTCATAACAGCTGTAGTCATGCCTCTCAGCATTTAAGAAGCATTTGGACAATGGCTTCAACAATGTGATTTACCTTTGTCAGCCCTGAAATGGTCAGGCATTAGAACTAGATGATTTTGGTAGGTCCCTTCTAACTGAACTGTTCTATGCTGTTACGCAGTGAGGAAAAGCTGGAAAAAATAGTGCAATTTTATAAAGCTTAAATTTGATAGTTTACTTTTTGCTCATGTCCTTCAAAGTACGTGGCAAAGGCTGACACATCATACAAGAACATCTTGAAAACATATTACCTTCTTTTTAAGTTCTCTTTTAAAAGCAAAGGAAATGCAGAATATTTAAGAAGTAGCTTTTAAAGGTGTCTTATTCAGGCTATCTTCTATCTTAATAATTTCCCATAATGAGCATTCACTCAAAATCATGAAATTATGTTAGGGGCATGGTTTTATTTTAAAAGTAGGGATAATTTAGTTCTTATTGAAGTGTTTAGAGTTTTCCTGTTGACTCTGAAGAAATGGGTTTCTTTTTATTGATGAATATGTATCTTTCATATGATCCCCAGGAATCTAAACTTCTACATATAGAAGTTAAGGTCCAGTAACTTTATTTAGTGTAATATAACCTTTCTGTAGTCTGTTCAAGAATCTGTTCCAAATCATCATTTGCTGAGTATATCTTCTTATCCTTAAGTTTTTTCCTATTTAGGATCAGATTATAGGCTTTTTTTCTTTTAATTATTGTTGGTGAACTGCATTCTTTACCATGTATGAGTTCTAAAAAAATACCAATTATACTGTGACAGTTGATTTGTTATGACAGTCAGTCATCTGTCAAAACAGAAAATATTAAATATTGGAGACTTACAGTAAGGTTCTTTGTTGTAGGTTGGTTTATTTGAAATTATGAAGTAACCAAAATTACAGATTTGGTTTTTTTCCTGCACTGGATTTTTTTTTTTAATTCTAAACAGAAGGTAGCATAGAGATGAGTAAAGGGAAGGAGCAGTAAGGAAATGGTAATGCACGAGTAGATGAACCATACTTCTGTATCAAAGGGACAGAATTCTCTAAGAAGGGGTAGAGCCAAAGTCAGTCTGCACAGGAAGTAAAGCCCTAGGCCAGAGGGCTAGGAAAATCAGTATGGAGGTTTTTCCACTTATTTCTGTCAATGATAAAACTAGTCCTTAAAGAGCAAGTAGTCAAGGAGCAAGTTGAGCAAGGGGACAGAAAGAGACCTGGGAATGCTGGTGACAGCAGCTGAACATGGGCCAGCATGTGCCCAGGTGGCCGAGAAGGCCAGTGGCATTCTGACCTGGATCAGCAATAGCGTGGCCAGCAGGACCAGGGCAGGGATTGTGTCACTGTACTTGGCACTGGTGAGGCCACACCTTGAGTCCTGTGTCTGGTTCTGGGCCCTTCACTGCAAGAAAGACATTGAGGTGCTGGAGAATGCCCAGAGAAGGGCAACAAGGCTGGGGAAGGGTCTGGAGCACAAGTCCTGTGAGGAGTGGCTGAGGGAGCTGGGTTGTTTAGCGTGGAGGAGAGGAACCTTAGGGGAGACCTTATTGCTCTGTACAACTGCCTGAAAGGAGGCTGTTGCCAGGTAGGTGTTGGTCTCTTCTTCCAGGCAACAGGGACAGGATGAAAGGAAACAGCTTTAAGATGAGATGGGGGAGGTGCAGGTTGGACATCAGGAGGAATTTCCTCACTGAAAGTGTGATTAGACATGGGGATGGCGTGCCCAGAGAGGTTGTGGAGTCACTGTCCCTGGAGATGCTTAAGAAAAGGCTGGACCTGACACTTTGTGCCATGGTCTAGTCCACAAGGTGGTGATAAGTTGGATTTGATGATCTCTTTTGATTTTCCAACCTAATCGATTCTGTGATCAAAAGTGCTCCTGGACATTCTCACCGTCAAAATAAGACTCATGAGAGTATCTGAATATGAAGTGCAAAATTCTGAATGTTGTGGGGTTTTGCCTATCATAAGGACATTATAGGTAATTAAATACATTATAGGTATTGAACACTGAGACAGTTACTGCATTAAAAAAATAAGATTTTTCATCTTCTGGAGAAAAATCAAACCTGCTTTCTTTAGCTCTATGAGTCCAAGTGCTATTTGGGGAAATGTGTTTTGGAGATAGAACTTGGGTTATACACAAAGTTGGTATTTTTCTACTTCCTCTGCTTAATAATATAAGGCTGACATTGGAAATAATGAATATCCAAAACATTAAGATATGCTGAACAATTTGCAGTGTTTTCTTAAAGGTCAAGGATTAATATTATCTCATATAATTGGTGAATAAGCCCATTGTTGTATATCTTTTGTCAAAGCATGCAAAGACAATACCTCTGAATTGGTGAACACTAAATTCATGAATAATTGCCCCCATTTAATTAATTCTTCATTTGCAGTAAAATCTTGATATTATAAATATTCCAAGAAAAAGTGGGGTATTTTAAGATAGAGAATTTCTTCTGCAGTAATTGATACACATTCATTTCAGATTTAGATGCTCTGCTGTAATTTGGTTTGCTCTTTGCTATAAACTAGCATAAACTTTGTCAGCCAAAACACATTTAAAATTCTAACCCTGTATATGTAAGAGTAAATCAACTGACTTTTCCCATTTCTTTATTCTGTTTATTGAATATTCAACTACCTTCAGTAGCTCATTTTCCTTCCCATGTAACTCTACTTAGGCTCTTAGCTGTAATACAAATTTAAAAGTCTACTGTATTAAGAAAGAAATATTTCTTTTTCTGTAGTCCTGATGATTTTCAGGGTGATCTACTACTACTTCTTGCCACAACTGTGGCATGTTGTTATAAGCATACAGTCAACAACCTGATAGTAACTCACATATATTGTATATATTCCCTACAGAAGCTTAATATTTGGATTGTATGGACAGATCTGAGGAGGTACTGTTTACCGAAAATTGTAATTTCAAGAAATGCTTTTAAGAAGCAGCACGATTTTTCACAAATTGAATGACTGTACCTTTACAAATTCTCAGATTAAGTCTTCAGAAATAATACTGTGCATGGGCAGTATTTTCATGCAAAACAGAAACCTCTGCATACTTTCTAAGTATCAGTGAAGATTACTTGGGAACCTACATTTAAGTATGAAAGTTGATAACTGGACTTCCAAACCAAATGGTTACACAAGATCTCAACATAGATCAGACTTGAAAAATGTGTACATTTGTCATAAAATTTCTGATTGCACTATTTCAGCTGGGTGCAATTCTTCTCAATATAGTCATGCTTGAATTTGAACCATACACTGATAATTATTTTCTGGTTTTATGTATCCATAATAATTTGGTTTCTTACTTTCATATTACAATGCTATGATAGAAAGCATTAAAAGATCAGTTGCAATTTAGGGTCATAAAAAATCAGTGTTCTGATCTATGTTTGAAGATCCAGAAAAAAGAAATTCTTTTTTGCTGGTCATTATTTGAATTCTCAAACATTATGGAGGTAGGATCACTTTTGCCCTGGACAGAATAAACCAGAAAGTACTTATCTTCTAGGAGAATACTAGCAGATAGATAGGAAATGTTTGAAATGCTGCTTGTCCTAATCCAGTACTACATTTTTGAGTCCTATGCCATGATGTCTCTTTGTTTTTCAAAATAACCTTGCTACCTAATTGGCATGGTGATAATGATGTGCTAGGACTCCCTTTAAAATAGTCACAAAAGTGTTTCTTCTACTCATAGTTTAGAAAAAAAGATTTTTACAGTTACAGATGGTTTTAGTTCTATTTTAAAGATGACATCCAGATGAGAATAAAATCTTTCTTTTTCACTGGTTGTTTAAATAAACACAAAGTATTCATATGGCACTGAACTGAATGTAAAGCAGAATTTGCTAGGCCTATACATTACAAACTGGTACATCTTTACAATTAATTCGACTTTCCAGAGATGGGAGAATGACCTCAGGCATAACATATAGGCAAGTGTTTCCAAGTTCATAACCCCATAAATTTGTTTCCAGAGTATACACACACCAGCTGCTCACAAAGAATTATGAAATCGAGGGCTTAAGGAAAGGAGGTAGGAAAGGACAAGACCTATATTGAACTCTGGAATGCTTTCTCAGACTTCTATCATTTGCAGCTGAGGGCAGGTTTTAAACTTCAGTTTATGCGCTAATCCTAAAATAGAAATGTTTGTGTTCCAAAACTGATTTAGTCACTTTTGAGCCTCTTCCACTTACTTTGTTTTTTTGGGTTTTTAAAAAAATGTATCACTTAGGATATCACCAGCTGATATCCTCACCTCCATGAAGACCTAACACACATGAAAAATCAGCCACAAGAAAAAAAGGATTTAGATATTTGTATGCCAGTCTTGTACACGAATGACTTGTTTGAATGCAAGAAATGAAATAAATGTAAGAAAACATACATTATATTAATTCATTACAAGCTACTGATTCAGATGCACTTAAAAATCTGAAAACAGGTATGACAACATCCAGTATTAAGTTACATTTAGTGGACTCATAAATGCAAGTAAGGAGGAAGAATTAAAATATGTTGATAGTAATAAATGAAAAATACTGTTGGGGTTCTCTTAACAGCCCTCCTTCTGAGGGGAGTAAGAGCACATTGTAGATTGTCCTTGCAAAATTCTTCTGTTGCCACTTTTGCACAGAACATATCCTTGAGTAAGAAAGTAAGCAGCCTACCTTGTCTTTTTCTATGAGTCAGTTGTGACTCATGTTTGTTGTACATCCTCCTCCAGAAATGAGTTGTTTTGTGAGTATAAAGTGTGCTACGTATGAAGAACTGTGACATAAGTCAAAGTCACAGTAGATGTTATTGGAACATTTACATGGAAGGTTATACATTAGGAGAATTTTAAAAGGTTTGTGACATCATCTGTTTTGAAAAGGGTAATGCTCTGCATGCTGAAGTTAAGTAATATATTTCTTTTTCTGACAGGGTGATAATTTTGTAATGTAGGTAATACAAGCTATATAATTTGTTTTAGCCATAGTATCTCTCAGGATCCTTCTTTTAATTTCTGTTAGTAAAATCCATATTTGTCTCTATTGGAGACTTGAGGTTCTTTTCCCATGTCAGACCTTTTTCCCAAAAAAATTCTGCAGCTTGTGCCTTCTGAAAGGAATTTTTTTTTCAGAACATACACACTTGTTTGGAACAGTTTTAATCACTTTTAAGAATGGGTTACAAGAAATATAGATAAAGAACTAATGGCTGAGCATGCCCAGTCTTGGATGAACTGCCATTACTGGAGGAGTTCTTACAGTAATAACACATCTTTTGATAACCAAGAATTTCTGTTAAAATTCAGGTGCTTCTGCAGAAAACCTTCTTTTAATTTTTATTTTTAAAAATTTGCGAAGTTAATATCATTTTATAATCAAACTGTAAAATGTTATTAGTTATATAAAACAATTTTTTAAAATTATGCATTGCATTTTCCATGTAAGAGAAACTCTTTAAAATATTTTCAGTCTTTCATGGCACAGTTTTAGGGGAATATTTTGGAAACATTTAATACAAATGAAGCTTTGAAAAATAATTTTTTTAAAAACATAGAATTCAGTATTGACATCAGAGGCTTCATTTTGTGAAGAAAGAAGTTATTATCTAAAAATTACTATTTTGACAGCCAGACCTATTTTTCAGAGCCTGTCATGAATAAGTTATTGTTTTTGTTAAGAAAAAAAATCAGAAAAATTAAAGACATTTCTTTGCACACATTGAAACATTTTTTAACATCTTAATGAAATGCTTATAGTTTTCATTTATAGTCTTCTGCCTTGAATCTGCCTATTTAAAAAGAAAAAAATCACCTTCAGCTAGAATAAAACATTACAGCTGAAATTTTACATTACATTACAGCCTTTTTTGTTGTCAAAGGAATCAGAAAAAAAAATTGTAGTGTAAAAGGCAAAAACCATCTATTAAAAATTAAAACAGTTAATTGCTAAACACTCAAAAGAGAAAAATCAGTGTGAATATGGTTTGTTACTTACCATTGTCTATTTCACTGAATTCTTCTTCCTTTATGTAAATATGATGATTTAGAAAGAGGAGCAGCTAGGACTCTGGCTGGCCATTCACACTCCACTTTTGGTGATGATTACTTTAGGACAATGTCCACATATGTGGGGTTTTTGTCTTTTTTTTATGAAATATAAAATTCATCAGTATTTCATGTAGGTGTAAAATTTTATATGTGCCCATTTCTCTTCTGTTTTAGTAAAAGAACACATGGTGATTATTTTGCCTTCCAGAAATATTTTTGTTCCAACTTTGTTTGTCTCTGTTCATAGCTTGCGAGGAAAAAAGATGAGAAGGTGGCTTGATCTCATTAAGTCTTTTTTTAAAGGCAAAGTATTTAGAAAAAATGAGCCCATGCTTCTATTTAATTAGTTTTTGTTCTGTAGTTTAAAATCAAATGTTTCCTCTTTTTAAAAGAAAAAAAAGTATCTCAACCGATATGCCCATATAAATTGCCAATATTTAGATATTTTGCACCTGCTTTATGTAAGAAACTTCCAGCAAATTATTTAAGGAGCTTTCTTTGCTCGCTCTTATCTAGCAATTTGGTCTCCTAACCCCTTGTCTTCAAAAGTAATTAATACACTGCATTTGACATTAGTGGCTTTATTTTTGAGTCAAAGTCTAATGTCTTTTCTACCATTACCATGGCATATACAAAATTTTTGGCTGGGAAATCTAATTAATATGCTGTTTGGGATATCAGAGATAATTGGCCTTTAGGACCTCCAGGAACTGCATAAGGCCATTTCTTACTAAGCTTTGTACAGAGATCTTTCAAAGCTTATTCTATCACATTCAGTTGTTCTGGAGTTCAGTGAACTGAAGCAGTACCTTACAGTTCCTTCCACATTTTGGGCATAGTAGGAGCTGACAACCTTAATTGTCATTTGGTAGCTATGAGGTGTTCAGTATTACTGAGCACATGGAGGCAAAAGGAAGTGAACAGAAACGTTCACTGTAGTTGAAAGGTTTGCAGCTTCAGCAAAGTGGTTGGAGTACGTTGAGAATAACACATAGGATGGTTTCTAAATTCTTACCTTATGGCATTGTGGTGGAGCTTAGTTTCAACTGATTGAAGCAAGCTGTCAATTTACATCTCAAAATATAACATGAAGTTTAATTTAACGAAGTTTCATACCTCTGCAGTGTTATACACCAGGTTAAAAAGTTATGGAAATAATTGTGATATTTCTACAGAGCAGTTTACTCTTTTTTTTTTTTTTTACATATAGCTTACTCTATTTTTTTGTTGGTAGGAATGCTCCTGAATGATGACATTCTTCATTTGTCTAACTGTCCTCTATAGAAGATGTCTCTTTTTGTTCATAATTTACTGTCTCCTCTGAAAAACTGAGAAACATGTATTTTTTTTCCTATCTTGAGCTTCCATGCTTACTTTCAATAAAAAATTTGAAAATGATTTGCAGAAGTTAAGCTTCATTTCTTAGGACTGAACAGCAATTGTATAAAGGAGTGAGGAGGCAACCTGCTGTAGATAATTTTTTAGTTTCTTTGTTCAGGGTCACTCAGCTGGTGGAAACATTGCAGGAAAATTGAGAGTAATCTTACAACTGCATTCAGTCAATGATGAACAAATTGACTTTGTAGATTGCACATATGCTTTTCTTGTTCTCAGCTGTCTCCTGTCTCCCTCAAATTGAAGCTGAAGACAGTGAGGCAGTTTTTTTTTTTTTTGATGGAGAAAGGCCTGAAGCCTACATCTCATATATTATATGTGTAAACACCCCCCCCGATGTCAACCATTGGTGTATCGTTTTTATTTAATTTTTAAATTATACTCATTTTGAAGGTGATTGTAACAAGACAGGAACCTAATTTGAAAACTTACTTTTTTTAAAAATCAGAAATAAGAGCCATGTTTTGAAAGAGCAACCTTCTTTTAGAGGTATAACTTGTGCTTGTGGGATAATAGTGCATGTAGAATTTTAGTAAGTTACAGATAATGTAATATTGTGCTTCAAACTACCTACTTAGGAATTTGAATATAGCAGTGAGGAATAATATTCACATTTGTTTCTATTAATTCAGTGTGCAGGAGTAGTTTAAATGAAAAATTTGCGACTGTATGCTTGGGAATCTGTAAATGGGATGTAAGTGCACAGGGAGGAAATGAGTCTTGTGAAAAAATACACTTGTCTGTGATTTAGAAAAGCTCAGGAATACTTAGGTTTGCCTCTGATGCCCTATGAAGCCATAGGTCAGTCACTTAAATTTGCTGCTTATGAAATTATTTCCTTTCAGTTTCTTTACATTTTAAAATTTCTCAGATGTAGCCCATACTTTAATCTATCTGGTCATTTATTCATTTCCACTGTCAGTAAAGAAAACACAAACTGTCCAGACACCATGGTGCACATTATTCTAATTTGTCGATATTGAGCTACGTTCAGGTGTACATTAGTCTTTGAAAGAGAGCAGCAGAGTGATATCCACATTGCTGTTTGATACTAGGCTGAAAAAGTGTTTTAATTGAAACTTTGAGATGGCTTTTGCAGTAGATTATGTGGATATTCTCTTACGGGATTTCATTCTTTTCTTGTTCAAACACAGGAACACAGACTCATCAAGAAGCCTGTTTTAATCAAGCTTTTAAGCAACTTTGGAAATGGGAGATGGGAGCAAGTTAGCGTTAACAGATAAGAGAAGGATAACCTGTGCACCAGTCAGGCAGGTTTAATGCCAATTCTGTGTAGCATTAAGTGAAGCTGAAACTTCTGATTTATGCTACAGGCAAATAAGCACTGTAAGTTTTATGGTGTGGAAACTATTAATGAATAGCTAGGGAAGCAGGATACTTCAAGTTTTCCTCTTTTCACCAAGCTTTCTCAGAAAAAAAAAAATGTATTGTAGTCTTTTTGCAAGAGTTTTCTTTTTGCATGTTGTATCTGTTCCATTTAGGTGTTTTAAAATTTTCTGCTTAATATTGGACCAGAGTGTTAAAAAAAGGGAGCTGCTTGCTGTGTTTTTTGAACATCACTTACTTTTAGGTTTAGATGTGTAAAACTTCTAGCTGTCTTAAAGCAATAAAAAGAACCATATATATGGTATGCTGAAACAGCTGAGTAACTATAGTGCTTTAGCAGCATTGGTTAATACCAGTCTGCATGGGAAAGTGATTTACATTGCTATTAAATGGGTGTATTGAATATAGAAATTAATTGCACTGATGCAGTCCTGCCAGATTTTTTCTGTGTTTTGCTTAGTATGCAAGAATAATGCAAAAAGAAATAAAAAGTGAGCTTTGAGTTATGTACTTGTGGCATTTATACCACATATTTTGTATTTTAAATATTAGCAGTCAGTATTTTGTGTGGTGGTGTACTGCAGATATTTACTACCTTGTGATTTTTTTCAAAAATATAAATAAAAATGCAGTAGATGCTTTTTATCATATGGGCATGTAGTGCCAAGGTGCAACAAGAACTGGGGGCTCCTGGGGATTCAGGGCTCTGAGGCAGGGCCTGGCTCCAGAGTCCATCCCACCTGGAGTGGGACAGGCAGCAGGTGACACTGGGCTCTCCCTGGGGTCCCACAGTGACCAGGGCTGGGCTGGGACAGGAGCCCACAGCTCATGGGGCCAGCTCTGTGGGGTCCAGGGCAGGGCTGTGACAGCGCTGGGGACCAGCAGTGCTGTGACAGCACTGGGGACAAGTCCTGGGCTGGCAGGGTCAGGGACAATCAGGGCTGGGCGTGACCCAGGGGCCCTGATTTACTCAGTTCCCTCCCAAGGGAAGGAGACAACCCTACATATGCTGCCATTTTAACCTGTAACAAAAATTTTATTTAACAGATACTCTGTCATTCACAGAAATAAAGCTTAATTGTATTTTTCCAGGGTGGAGTTACATAGTACTGGAATCTGGTGAGTTTATGAAATAGGATTCCACTGCTTGCATGGGGCTGTGAAAGATTACAAATATAGTGTGAACTGTGAAAAGGTTTTTCTTGCATATGTTACTTGTTCATGCTTTTTAATTTTTTTTGTGCTATTATTATTTGAAATGGGTAATTCTGGAGGAATTTCCCCATCCAGTTTTTACACTGACAGTTACATTCAAAAACTATGATCTTAGAGGCTGTAGAATGTGGTGTTCAGCCCATTTGATTTCAGCAGGTTCAAATACCTGCAGAGTTCTTTTGAGGAAGCAGGGGGCCTTGAAGATCTCAGACAAGTAACATTCACTGAAGTTTATGGAAACTTGGAATTCTGTCCCACAGAAGAGATTTAACAGTCATGTAGCTACATCTTTTTAAACTCTGCTAGCATGAATGTGATGACCCTAACTATATATGTCAGAATGACAAAACAGTATAAATTAGTGGATTTTATTATCAATACCTAATTAGGTTTACAGCTGAGGTTTGTTAGGGATGACAGCTGTTATTGAGATTTTACAACAAAATCCCTTCTCAAGTAAAATTTCTTGAAATTCCCTCATATGGGAAATAAATTAATCATTAATATACTATTAAACTTCATCACAGATTATTTTACATAGTGGTTTAGGGCTTAATGATCTGGACATGTTCTTTCATTATAACAGAGATACTTCGTGTAATTGACTGAAGAGATAGAGTCAATTATAAACCATCTATGATTTTTGCAGTTGTTGTTACATCAGGATTTTAGTGATTGTCTAATGTGCAGAAAAAAAGGGCATTTCATTTCATAACAAAAAACCAAAATCCTCATGAGACAAAATAGAGTTATTATCCCTACAAATGGTGTTTGATGTGTACTTCATTCTTTTAGAATGACTGCCCTTCCTTTCAAAGGACTTCATATTGGTGGGGTACTCTCCTAATGTGACAGCCATAATTAGAAAAGTGTCCCTTTTGGAAATGAATAGACAATTCTATTTTGAGTTCAGTGATTATATTTGTGAAGACTGTCTAGATAACTTAAATTTGCCAAGTTACAGGGTTCTACGAAGTAGCAGTTTTGTGCATTTTAATAGTTGTGTAATTCTGAATAATTTCTAGGAGGTTGTTAAAACAGATTGTGATACTGTTAAAGATGCTTTTAATACAGTAGATTGTTGATGGCCCGTTCATTGTCAGCTTCCAGATATAAATGGGATAACAGGTATAGGTTAAATCACTTGAGAGGCTGGGTGATTAACCTAGTTAGCAGGCTCGCACAGTCATTGCTGCTCCACCTAACAGAGTCAGATGGGCATACATCAGTAGAGCAACCTTGTGTCCTACTGGGACAGATTGCCTTTTTTCTTTGGGGCCTCTGGAGCGTCCCTGATACTTTTCCTGGCTTAAGGAAAAATGGCTCAGATCCTTAAAAGTATATTTTGCCTAAATGCCTACGATTCCTCGAAGACATTAAGCTTCATAGTTACTGTTAAGCATAATGCAAGTTGTTATCCATACCTCCAGTCTTCCTCTGTGAGCCCTGTGCCTCAAATTTCCCCTCACTGGCTTTAGGTAAATGCTTCTCACTGTGCCAGTAATTAGCTCAGAACGTCCAGCAGCTGCAATCTCTGCAGCCAGCATCCTGCACTGCTGCAAGTTCTTGGTAAAGGAACCTTGATTTTTATCTAATCATCATCTGTTTTGTGAAAAATAAAAAACCTTTAATTTTGCTTCATTCCTTTAATGCTGAAAAATAAAAAACCTGATATAAAATATAGGTTTCTAGAGTACCAGATGTTTTTTATTGCCTACAGGCTAGCCAACCAAGTATAATTGGCTGAGAATGTATTTATTTTTTGGCTTCTCAGGCTGCTCAAAACTGAACGCGGAATTGTGTATGAGAGGTCATAGAGCACAGTATATTATGCTGTTCATCTCCTCTAGGCAGAGCTATGCAAATATATGTAACTTTGCACTCTGTCATCTTTCTTCTGAGTGGGTTTATTTCAGAAGAAAGTTGGTCTTTTCTGTTCTTTAATAACTGCTTGTAGTTTAGGTCACTTATCCTCTGACCACTCTCACTAAAGGAATGCAGTTTCCTGTAATGTAAATCTAATTATGGGGATTGTTTCAGCTGAATTTATCTTCCTGACTTTTTTGTCTTATAATAATAGTCACATGATACAGAACCAACCACAAAGAATAAACTAAGCAACCAAATAACTTAATCTACCCCATCAGTAATGAAAAAATCTTCAGAAAGTCTTCCTTCTTCCTACAGAGAGAAGTCTGTATCAGGAATATGTAAGTAAATCTATCATATATATGTGCAGAGTTGTCACAGAAACACTCTTAACTGAACTGTTACCATTGTAGAGCTCTGGTGAAGGAATATGTTTCTCTAAAAAGCTTTTGAAGTATAGAATTAGGGTTTACAGTAGCTGTGAGTTGAGTGTTGTAGTACACAACAGATAATGTAATTTATGAAGCACATGACCAGCTTCTTAAAGGCTGCATATGACCAGAGTCAACCAGGAAACAGGACAGCAAAATATTAAAATTTCATCTCTAGTAAATCTCCTTTTTCTAGGCTAGGATGAAGAACTGAAGTCAGATGTGGAACCATGCAGAATGTGTCAAAAAATATTCTGAGATTTTTTTGAATTTTTTAATTTCAAAATTGCTAGTCTGTTAATAAGCTCTCAGTTTCAAATGTATTGAAATTGTCTGTAATTTAGGTGCTAAAATGGTGTTTCAGAAGTAAAAACATAATTTATTGGATAAATTGAGATTAACGGTAGTCTGAAAAAAACCCAGATAACATTTCTGCTTTCTAATGGACTCATTAATTTCCTAGCAAAACCTGTAAGGTGATGCAAGATACTAAGGAGACTTTACAAGGAATTTGGTAGATTCCTTTTTTTTAATTACACTTCTCCTTGTTAAAATGGAAGACTTCAGTCTTTCAGTGGTTTCTCAGTAAAAGTTTAGATTGCAGCTAAAAGTATGTTGCTTCAAAATATCGAGAAAGTAGGAGGAAGATGCAGTAATTCAAAGATATGTCAAATGAAGTTGTAAACTGGACATATAGGTAAGAAAGCTTTAATGACGACAGTTGACTTAACAATGAAAGGATGGAAAATAATATCAGGCATTCTCATAGAAATGTGGAAGACGACAACTGAAAAGGGACTGTTTGAAGTACAAACGAAGTTTGCAGCTGATGGTGAAATACCATGATTAAACATGATTTTTCTCCTTAAGAAGCTCTAATCTAGGAGGGATTCTGTGTTATGGTAGTTCTTGTAACACTGGGAAAAGTAAACAAGAAGTGTATTAACCATAAAATTTAGAATGCCTCTGAACACTGTGGTCATGAAAAAGAAAATTATTTTTGTGTGTAATCTGTACGTGAATAAAAGCAATTTACTCAGTCTTGAAAGTAATAGAAAAAACTGCTATAACACCAATATTCTGGTGAAAAGAATTTCATAGAAAATCACGTGTAATAATAAAATGCAGTTAGTATCTTAGCAACTATGTGAGTAAAAATCAGGATAGGCTTGCAACTGTTTCTTTGTTTATGATGATATATTGTGGGTAGGAAAATGAACCTGAACTTCTTTCCAAAAGGCTGTGTTACATTTCCTTATCTGCTTAAAATCATACAATGCAAACTCTGAAGTTCTGAGTAAAAATGGTGTGGCTTGTTCTAAAGGGTTCGGTAAGCTTCTGTAAAAAGAGAGATTTTACGAAAGTATGGTCCATCAGTAATAATTCTTGGCACAAAATCAAACATTCAGGTGCCACACTGTGAAGCGGAAGGGCTGTGACAAAGGCCCACAGGGGAAGGACAGTAAAAGTATCAAGCAAGCTGAAAGGAAGTCACACTGGTACTGAAAGACACAACTTAGAGCATACAAAACAAAAACAATAAAAAACTATAATGAGAAAAATGGTTCCTTTGTGGACCAGTGGTTCTTTCTGCTGTTGCTTTGTAACCAGTTTGGTTTCAGGGCCCTGAATTTGTTAACGTGTTGTAGCAGTAATCTGTATGCAAGTTTCCCTATTCTGCTCCTTTTGTTTCTCTATTATGAATTATGTATCAGTATTAATAAAATAATGCTTTTCTCTCAAGAGCATGTTTTCAGCATGGTGTGGGGACAGTAGAATGTGCCTCACACACAAGCCCTGCTCCTGCCATCCCATTGTAGTTCATTTATGCTTGAAGCAAATCCCATGAGCCTGTGTATAAATAGAAACAGCAGCTTCACAAAGTGTTCAACCTCATGTTGTTTGTTTGTGAAGTGAGAACATGACCTATTCCAGAGACACAAAATTGTGTTGAAGGATTCTGGCAATTAAGTAACCTTTGATAGTTTGGTTATTTTTTTTATTTTATAGTATTATCTTGGACCTTTTGAGAAGTAAAAGTGTTTCTGATCTGATGATTTTTACCTATTTTAAAACCGAGAATAGAAGTAGCTGACGAGGAAGTGAACAGGGGTGTTTTTGTCATTACTGGTTTATACCTCAACCTCATTAGGCACTTTTCCTCAGACTGTTGATTTAGTGTTTTAAGCTTATATCAACTGCTATGTGACACTTAACTGCAGATTCCTTCACATTATACGTTTCTAAATGTTCTTTTTCTCTTAGTAAAATTGCTTCTGGCACATGATACAAGATATGCTCCAGTGCAGATGAAAATTTGGATATGTTTTGGTTTGCAAGTTATTTTGCATATGAAAAGCAGTATCTGAAAATGTCATGAAGGACTAATTACTAGTGGAAGTTAAAACATGGCTGGTGATGGAATAAAGAACCAATGTTGGAACTGAGTTGAAATAAAATCACAAGTGCTTTCCTAATTTTTTTGGTTTTTTAAGAATGAGAAAACAGACTTCTTGCATCTGACAAACAGTTGCTTGGCATGTTCTGGAAAGGTGAAGAAATACAGGACTGGCTGTACACCTGAGTGAGTTTGATGTCTCTGAGACATCAAACAGAGGAAATGGTGAAGTGGTTGCCAGGGGCAGCAAACAGTTGGCAAGGGGAAGGCAAGGCATGCAGCTGTGTGCAGGCAGAGCCCTTGGTGGGCTGACTCTTACAGACTGTGGCCTTGTGTCAGGGAAGAAGTTGACCCCACGGAGTTACTGCTTGGCAGAGAGCCTCTTCTCAGACAATTTTCACTGTCAGCAGAATGGTTTTGCCCTCAGTCTGCTTGCAGGTAAAGGAGATTCAAAGTGAGATTCTGCAGCACTTGAAATGCTTAATTTTTTTTGAAGAAGTCACATGAAAGTATCAGGAAGAATAACAGGGAGTGGTAGAGAAATGGTTATAACTACTCTAATCTCGTAGTAAAGTAAAATTCCCTGCTGACTCCTATGGCACTGGTTACTGAAGTCTTCGCAATACATCAGGAGCAGTGTTGCTGTGAGTTTCTTGTGATCTGCTGGATGGTGTAGCAGTGAGATGGTGTCCTGTTGCAGCATTGTCGCACTTTTGCCTCAACAGTGAATAACACAGACATTTGCCTTGTCATTAATGGTCTCTGCTTCATCTCTTACTTGCTTTCTTGGGCAGTGTTGATGTAGCTCAGTTTAATTTAACAGTGCTCCATGCTGATCTTATAGTTACTCTATTTTTTTAATAAAAGCTATTAGGCATGATTTTCAGGTATAAATTCACAACACTGTGTTTTAAGAGTGAATATTTTTATTCTGATTCTGTAAAGCCAAGAGGAATCTTTATCAGTGTTTTGTCAAGCTTTTATAAGTGACCTTACAGAAAGAACTTATCTTCTTCCACAGGGTAGGCAAATTACCTATAACTAAATTTCAACTTCCTTTTTGCATGGTTTATTGATCATACCAAGGCCTTCCTATGGTTTATGTTAAGCTTGTGATTCAAAATCTTGATGAAGTGTTGTTTCTATTCAGAACCACTAGTCAGAATAGTTTCTGTAGGGTGATATCACTCCATTGTGTTGGTCTAAAGCATGTATAATTCTGATACCATGCTATCTACCGGTGGCAGTAAAATCAGAAATATATTACTTTCTTTTACACATGAAAAGAATTTCATTAGAAAAAGAAAAGTGGTGTCAAGATGGGCCTGTTTCTTTTCCTGTTCTGTTGTAGAGCTTTTGTTAGCTTTGCCTCTAATAATAACACTCCAGACAGGTTTACACTCTTGAATTTATAGTACTTTCCAAACCTGTTAGTCTCTCCTTTAATTTACATTTCTTCAAAAAGATCATATGCATTTCTTTAGTTCTTGTAAGTCTGGACATAATATATTTAGGTTGTGCCTTGTTTTAGTCAAGCAGTGACAGTTGTCTGATACAATAGCCTGTAGAAATATATGTGGGGTTTTTTTCTAGTATCATCTCTTTTCCTATTTCAAAGAAATGTTTAATATCAAATGAAGAAGGTAAAGTCTTTTAGTTACATGTTTATGCTAAGATAACATTTCTGCAAAGAATAAAATACTGGGGGTTTTGCACACTGATGCATACTTTCAAGTTCTTTTTTTAAAAAAAAATTGCTCTATACTCGGTATGTAGTTTGCTGGAAATAATTCAGTGAGCACTCAAATGTCCTTGTGGAGCTGATGCAGATTCTACACTGTTGTGCTCTGTTCTCTTTAAATGTATGCTATGCCTTCTGAAGTTGTTAATTGTATTTTGTATCATTAAGTTCAATCATACAATCCCATTAACTAACTTTATTTTGATAAGAGCTTTTTTGTGTGTTGATATAGTAAATGCACAGTACAAATGGAAGGGAAAGAAATTTTTTGTTTCAAGCTGCTATTTATGTTTGAGATCACTATAGGTTATTGTTTGAACTTATTATTAAAATAATCAAATACTAGTATATCAAATAATGTAAGAAACATGATTAAGCTGATATGCAGACCAAGAACTCTGAACTTTAATTCTGGTCATTTTGTTACATTTTATTTTATCTGCTTGTTGTTGAAATATGCATTCAGTTGAATGTACCACCAGAATAACGTTTTGTCATTGTTTTCTGAGAAGTATTTTTCTTACTGATAAGGCTATAGCTATTCAAAACTTTAAGTGGTGAAGTTAGGACAGTATTTCTACTAAAAAAAGTAAACCACTCTTAGTTTTCCTTTAGTTCATAATGGAAATATGGGATGCTGTGAGAGACTGAAAAGTTAATGGTTAATGATTCTAGGAATCATCCATCTACAAAAGCAGCAGGTGCTCTGTTGAGGCCAGGTTTGCACCCCCAGCTGA
>VYZP01038526.1:0-15500 GCA_013400635.1 Hypocryptadius cinnamomeus | reverse complement strand
CACAGCTTTACCATGTGTGCGACTGCTCAAAATATGATCCTGCATATATATAACTGGATCCTTAAATGCTGGAAATTAGCATCAATGATTGATCTGTTTTTGCATTATCTATTTATTAATCTTGTGTTTAACAGATCAAAAGTGTAAGATCATGGTTATAATCTTTAGAATTCAATCATAATTAATTAAGATTCTTCACAGTTTGATGTGTTGAAAGAGGATTAAAGTGTTATTATTAGATCCAAAATGATAAANGGATTAAAGTGTTATTATTAGATCCAAAATGATAAATGTATACAATATTATGAACATATTGATTCTGTGGTGAGTAACATATATGTAACTTATAGACAGGGTGTGTATTTTTAGCAGAGCTAGGTACTTCAAAAAAATTATGTAGCATGACTTAAACTTTTGCCTGCTTGGGAGGAGAGATCCCCCAGAACAGAACTTCTAAGCACAAGAAATGAGGCCCTGAATCTCAGTATCTTTTTTTTTTTTTTAACTATGTCATGTCATAAGACAGCTGTCCAACAAATAGCAGAAATCCAAAGAGGAAAAGCAGGAAACACCTGAACGCCTGAGCACCTGGGAACAGGTGACCTGTGAATGTCTTCCTCAATGTCTGGAGATGAGATTACTAATTTATGGCAGCGTTCAAATTCTGTGGAACCACAAAATCACAGAATGGGTCAGGTTAGAAGGGACCACAGCAGTTCACCTGGTCCCACCTCCCTGCTCAAGCAGTGTCATCCTAGAGCACATGGCACAGGATTGCATCCAGATGGCCGTGGAATATCTCCAGGGAGGGAAACTACACATCATCCCTGGGTAATCTGTTCAGTGCTTGGTTACTCGCACAATGAAGAAATTCTTTTTCATGTTCAGGTGGAACCTCTTGTACAGCAGTTTCTGCCCACAGCCTCCTGTCCTATTGTTTTGCTACCTCCTCCTTCCTTTGCCTCTCAGCCGCTTCCAAATGAGGCTGGCTCAGAGTCATTCTGAGAAGCCAAAACTGCTGTGGCAGTGTCCCTCAGGGCAGTGTCCCTCGGGGCAGCTAGCATGTTTAAAATCATGAAGCTTCTTATGCGGCTGGGAACAAAAGGTAAGGGTGGACCCAGTCTCGAGTGCCCAACTCAGGATCAGGCAAGACTGTGAGAACTGAGCCTTCCTGTGAACCAAATCCCCCTAACCACTGGGGATGTGCTTCTTCTCTTACTCCCATAAACGTCTGAGTCCGATCTGTTTCATGGTGCAGCTTTCATGTTATTCAATGTGCTGTGACAGTTTGCTGTCTTGCTCTGGGACCTCACACCTTGCAGAGCAGCAAACATCAGTCTTCTAAGGTGAAATGCGGTACCTTATCTCAGCAGTGAAAAGTACTAATGCCCACTTGGGAGGGACAAGTAGTATCTGGAAAAACAGACAGCTCTCCTGTGACATACGAACCAGCAGCATTTACTCCGTTTCTCTTGTGCCCAGTCCAGTAACTAGGGATGGCCATTTTTATTACAAAGCTATCACTATGCAGACAGAATTCTGGATGAAAACTTTAGGCTAGAATTTTAAAACTCAAAATATGCCAAAACAATCTTGCACAAGCTAGTATTATGTGTGCTTGCATGCACAGAAAAGACAAAGTATGAGACAATTCAAAAAGCTGGATGCCAGGCTCCCTCGGCCTGCAGCTTGCCTAGAATCGAGCTCAGACTGTGTTCTTACACAGAAAGGATGAGTAGATACCACATGTGTGTGATTTCTTCTTCTTACCTGATGAGCCTGCTGGAGCAGCTCCATCCTCTCCTGAAGAATCTGGCAATCATATTCTCTGCTTTTCCTCAGCATCTGACGTCTTAGCTTTTCTACCGCTGTCCTCAGCTCTTCCTGCTGTTTTTCAGTGAGTAGTTCCCCAAATTTTATCACTGTTTCTTGCTGCAAAGCATTGTACAAGGTGGCTTCAAGCTCCTGGATCCTCTGGTTGATGCAATACCAAAAGTCAATTAGAGATGAAATACGGTTTAAACCACACTGGAAACTGCGGGATTAGTGGCAGATTCAGACCCCTGCATGAGAGGCAGTCCCTGTGCTCAAGTGTGCAAAAATGTGAAAAATTGAACTCAGAAAATGGTTCTATGTTCTGAAAAAAGGATAGGAACTTTTATTTTTAAAGTATTTTAATATTAACTTTCTCAGAAATCCTTCACTTCTACTCTTTTTTATGGAGTTAGAGATAAGAGTTGGATGGAATTTTCCTATCTGAAGTGTAAATTATTTCACCAATTCTAAAATTTCCACCTGTTGCGCTAAAAAACTCCAGCTAGACAAGCCGATATTCATGAGCAGTATCTGCCTTAAACTGACAAAAGTTTCAGACTTCAGGAGATGTGCCTTTTTATGACATGAAAAGGTGAGCTACTGTGTTGAAGCTGTGCAGATTGCATGCTAGTACATCAGAAGAACGAGGAAAGAACAAAATTTTAAAAACCCAATACTAACAAAAAAGTAAAAATCTCTCCTCCTGATTCAACAAAAGTCTGTGTGCTATTGCAGAGTTGGCCACTATGTGCTGCAGAATTTCCTTTGTACATACCATGTACGCTTGGTCAAGAGCTTGCTTTCTGTAGTCTAATTCTTCCTCCAAATAACCTTTTATTTTGCAAAATTGCTCCTACAATGAAGGATCATTTGGACAGAAAAACAAATTAGTTACTCCAAATACTTTAGGAAGTTTTATCAAATCATTTACAGATATCTAATTCAGCAGGATGAGGAGACTGGTTTTCGACTGATACTCAGCAGAGTTATTAATATCTGACTCAGGTAGAAAAGAAGGAAGGGCAAATAGCTGTAGATTGCTCTTGTAGCTGAAAATGTCTGATGTACATGGAACTAAATCCATCCTCTCTGTTAGCTTCAGTGGTATTGCTTGGCATTTCAGTAGTGAAATTTAGGGTGTTCTGTGTGATTTTTCTAAAGATACTTCCTCTGGCATCAGGAATTACTCTTTTTGTGCCTTTTTTTATTTTTGAAGAGGTGCAAAAGTGGACTGAACTAAACGGGAACTAACTATACATTCACATTCATATTCCTTGGGGGCAGCTGCTGTGCTTTATCTTATCAGTCCACCTTAAGCTGAACAGACTTAAGTACAGACATGCCACAGGAACAAAACACAAGCCACTACAGCTGTCTAATTCTTGTAGTTATGTTTGTTCATCTTTTAGGCTACTGCCATTAACTAGAATAAGAACAAGGTAAGGTACGAACTTTACTTAGTGTGTATTGAAAGCCAACAGTGTTATTATTCAGGTCAACAATTTCTCACATGCTGGTCCTGAATAAAACGCAATACAACAGCTGATGTTTAGGCTGTGAATCTTATGAGACATATAATGCATGCATCTCTGAAAATTATTGAGAAACCTTTGAACCCTCTGTACTTGTTAATAAACAGTCATCCTCACAGAAAGAGAGAGGAATTTTTTAAACTTTTACTATTTCTGTTACTGTTATTCTGCATGTGAACTGGACCAGAAACAATTTTATGGATTCACCAAAAATCAGAGAAATGATGCATAGTTCATTTGTCAATACACTTTCCTAGTTATTTTTTGGCACATCAAGTAAGTGTGACACAATCAGTGTGCCTAAAACATGTAATAAGAAAAGTTTTCTTACCATATCACTTTCCAGTTCCATCATCTTCTGATGCAGAGCAGCTTCAGCTCCCTCAATCTGCTGGATCCACTGGAGAGAAGACAATGAGACCTGAAACCTGCTGTGTTTTCTAGCACACAAGCAGTGGCAAGTGGGATATGTACAGCATCTTGTCAGTCTGTTTTTAGCAGCCTATTGCTGCTGGGCTCATCTTGAGGCTGTTTGTGACAGAGGCCATGATGTCTGCAGGTAGCACTTGGCAGGGAAGCAAGCAAGAGGAGTCACCAGAAGATGGAAAAGCACACACCCTTGGATGGACAAGGAAGCCATTCCATCCCATGGATAAAGGCCCACAATGGGGCTATAGCATCTCAAAATTAGCTTAGTTGGCTTTATGGCAGTTCTGTTTGAAGCGGAGGCATTGTTGTGCAGAGTCCTTGGAAGCTGTCATGTTGAAAAATCTGTATGCTGCATTTGAGCCTTAGAAAGCAATTTTAACCAACCCCCTCTTTCTTCTTAATTTTTGAAACAAGAAATGTAGACACACACTTTCAGTGAAATTTTGGCATACAGATGCTTTTGGAAGCTTTAGAAATCTCAGGACTGTAAATCCCAAACTTTATCTAATTACAGCTTAAATTTCTGATGATTTCTCATTCAGTTTTCAATTGCAAGTTTTGTTTCATATTATTTTTGTATTTGTAGTTTTTTCTACTGCACAGCTTGGGCCAGCTCAGTTTGTTATTTTTGCTGCTTCAGCAAGGTGTTTGGGACTGTGCTAGCACAGTTCATTTTATTTGGGGAATACTCCCAGCAGTAAAAAGTTTAACAATATTGATGACAACAACAGGGCAGAAAATGTGTTAGATGAGGCTTTAGATAACACGAGAAAAGCAAGTACGTGATTTACCTTTTCTGCCAAGGACAATACCGTGGAAGCCTGAATTATGGCCACTTGTTCTTCATTCCTTAAATTCTGTGAAGAGAAAGACAGGAAAGAGGAAGATTGGCAGCAATTTCCTTCATGAACAAAGACAATCCAGCCTACAAACCAGGTCCACAGTTTTCAGAGGATCCCTGTAGTACTGAATATTCAGTTACCATTGAAATATTCAGAGTCTGTTCACATATTAAGAAGACCACTAGTTTTGCCTTTCTACATGATATGGATTAATTGTATCATTCATTCCATTACACCTTAAGAGAAATGTAAACTAAAATTAGACCCATTTGTTTGTCTTCATGCTAGTTTTACAAAGCTGAATTTCCATTAAAGCTTTTGTAAAAATAGTGCTGATCTACATCAGCACATGAATAGACAATAATGATCCTTTGTTTTTATTTCTTATAAACTTTTTAGAGACATATCTAATGTTGACCAGAGATACAACATCTCGTTTACATGGGCAGCTATGCCCTCTTAGAAAACCACAGGGAATTTGATAATTCTTGCCTATTTATGAAACTGTACGATAGAATCCTAGTCCTGATGAAGAGTGGTTTATTCAGACTGCCAAACTCCTTCATGTGTTTTCCTGAGTGAATAGGGTGCAGCTGGGCCCAGTCCCAAATATTGGTGATATTTGGATATTCTTCCTAGTCTGCTAAACCATATGTAACAGATGCATAATTTAACAACTATCTTTGAAAACAGTCATAACTATACATAACATTTACTGCACTGTACAAAATGCAGCTTGTAAAGGCAAAATATCTCCTATTTCAACTTACCCCATTATCACCTAGGATGTCTAACTGCTTTATAAGGTCTGGGATGCTGACATCCTGCAAAGAGAGAATAAGGTAAAGGCATGGCATCCACCTTTTATCATGGCTGCAATATCCATCTATCCTATGAACCACATGGAAGTCAGCCATTTTGTTTTATCCTATGGAAATGCATCACACATTGATTTCAGTTGCCTTTGAACCAGATTTTATCATTATGGAGAGAATTTTGAGTCTAATTGAACTGTGTCTGTCACCACACTCTTACATTAGACCGAATTTAAATACCTAAAGTCTAGTGGAGTTATCTGCAATGGATTTTATGGGCAGCACCCACCACTCCTCTAGGGAGAAGCACTGCTTTATACAACTGACCTACCTTAACCCCTTCCTTCATGCAGTAGATCTGTAGAGCACTCACACCATCTGAGAATGGGTGAATCTGGAGATTAAATGGTGGGGACCGCCTCTCTCTTTCCTGCAAATTAATTGAAAAGATGTTAGAGAATCTATTAGAATGAAGGAGATGCACATAGAGAATGCCATGGCTGCTGTTTATATCATTCTTGGCTTGCAAAGCCAAGCTCTTCATTCTACAAGCCAAGGAAAGAAACGTGTAGACCTACTCTGAAAAAGTGAGCCAAGTGGGACAGGATCCTAAATCCAAGGTAACTGTTTAACAGGGGATTATTTGATAAATCATGTCAATTTGCAAACTGGTTGTGGAAAGGCCGTCACCTAGCTAAGATTCAAATGATTTTCTTTATTACGTGTTGAACAACTCTACATTGTTGTAAATACTCCCTTTAGAAACAGGTGTTTGACTTCAGATTATTGGGAGACTCAGATTACACATTTTCCTCATCCTGGTATGCTGTGCATTCTAACATCTGTGAATGGGTATGGTGCTTACTATTTCAAGGATATTAGAGCTGACATACTTCAGCTCACAATTAAAAATGCTGGGCCTGATTTGTTACTCTGTTTTATTGCTACAACACTTGTGTAAATCCTTGATTAAAGCTGGTGTCCAGTGCAAGTGCAGTAATTTAATTTTCTACCAGCTCTACTGTAAGAAGCCCATCCATCACCTCCAGCTCAAGGTTGCGGAACTCCAGCAGCTCGTTCTGGTCTCGCGCATCCTGCAGCTCCTGCTGCAGACGGTTGTTTTCTGCTTCCGTTTTCTCTATCTAACAGAAATATGTAAAATCATGACCTGTGTGACTGTTACAAGAACCATAAGTATTTGGCGAGTAGTAGTTGAGGTAGCACAGGCTGTGCAAAATTGAAACCCTTAAGATGTCTCACAAGATCCAGATAACCCTTCAGAGCAAACATGCAAACCTTTGGAACGTACCTTGTCTAAAAGCTCTTGGTTCCTCTTAATAAAAAGCTGCTTATCTTCCACCCAGTGTGAGTCCTGTTGGATGAAGCAGTAGTATAACAGAATAAACAAATTCCATAAGGCTGTGCACATTTATTGAAAATTGGAGCCACAATATTCAGACTTTAACATC
Source organism: Hypocryptadius cinnamomeus (assembly GCA_013400635.1). Classification (NCBI taxonomy): domain Eukaryota; kingdom Metazoa; phylum Chordata; class Aves; order Passeriformes; family Zosteropidae; genus Hypocryptadius; species Hypocryptadius cinnamomeus. The sequence goes on along the minus strand of VYZP01038526.1, from coordinate 8,598 downwards.
CTACAGGGACAAGCTGTCTTTTACAGAACAACAACATTTTAAGTTTACCAAGTTGTAGCAAGGCTTCTGAACTTACCAGATCTGCCTGTTTACTGACTGGTGACATTACATCTTATGGAAGTTTATACTGAAATTGTGCTTGCTATTTTGTAAGCAGAGCGGGTAAGATACAAAATAGGGAAAAAAACCACACAAGAATTACTTACCTGCCCTTTCTGAGCCAAAGTTTTCTCCAGATCTTCTATTTTGGCTTTATACCTCTGGACTTCAGCTTGAAGTTGCTCCTGAGCCTGTTGAAGTCAAGCACCACATTAAAGAGTAACAAAACCAGCAACGTGACTAGTATTAAAAGGAAACCAAAACCAGCAGAGCCTAGGTTCATGCTGTCAGTTCCACTGAGTGAGCAACCATTAGGAAGATTTATTACTTGATGTGTTGTTTTGTGCCACCCCTTAGACTGGCACACAGATGACACAAGAGAACAGAGCGGTGGATCAGCCCCAACTCCCCACCCAAGCCTGTTCCACCATGGATTGCCTCGGAGCAGCAAAACACAAGCTCAGGTATTTGGGGCGCTCTGCTGCAAGACCCTCATAATGGGCAATCCCTAAATTACAAAAAAAAAGTGCTTAGCAGATCAGAGTGACAACAGGTAGTGGGAAGAGGCAAATTTAACTGCCAGGGGGTTCTTTAAGAGCTGACTCAACTAAATACTAAACAAACCAATACGATCTCACAGCTAACTGCTTTGAGCAAGAATTTGGGCTGGAGACTGCCTGAGGCTCCTTCCAGCCTGAATGATTCTATAATTTTATTAGAGGGACAACATTTTTAGCCTTGGAAGGTTTACTGTAGCCTGCATCACATTAAATTTTAAATGTAATTTACATTTACCTATTGGAAACATTCAGATGTTCCTGAAGTTGGTGCAATGTGTGCCTTTGTGAAAACCCACAGGCCTTCATTTGCCTTTAAAACCCAACCCCCATCACACCTAGACAAATGATGAGAAAACCCTTGTGATTCTGTGTCAGGCTGCAGAGTTGTCTGCTTTGGCAGGCATGCCTGCCTGACTGCAGAGTTTTCAGGTTCAGGTGGAGGACAGCTTCCTGTAAACCGAGTGATTGTGTCCATTCTTAATGGTCACTCTCTTTCAAAATGTACTCAGTAAATGAGTGAACAGACATATCTCAGTGTTATGGATGCTGTATATAGCACCATTCCATTGTATGGCCCTTTGAGGGCTTTCTTGTCCTGACAGCAATGAAATACTATTACTCTCAAACAAATACTGACCCTGGCTTCTCTTTCAGCATCTATGACCCCTCCTGTCTGTTCCTGCAGCAGTGCATATGCTCTCTGCAGGGCCTGGTACTCCTTTGTCAGCTGTCGAAACCGCAGCTCTGACTCTTCTGCTGCTAAACCCTGAAGAATAAGAAAGGACATGTCTAAGCCATGGAGAGCAAAGCACTGTCAAAGGAAAGAATGCAAAAGTGATTTGTTAAGAACAGTAGCTGCTTTACAGGTCTTGATTCGAATAGCATTTTGGATCACAGTGAGCTTGCTGTGATCTGAAATAAAAAAAATGGGGAGATTATACAGCATTTATATCACAGTATCAGCTGAGTTGGAAGGGACCTACAAGGATCATTGAGTCCAACTCCTGGCCCTGCAAAGCACCATCCCCAAGAGTCACTGAGAGTGTTGTCTAAACACTTCTTGAACTCTGTCAAGCTTGGTGCTGTGACCACTTCCCTGGGGAGACCATTCCAATGCCCAACCACGCTTTGGGTGAAGAACCTTTTTCTAATATCCAACATAAACCTCCCCTGACACAACTTCAGGCCATTCCCTCGGGCCCTGCCACTGGTCACCACACAGAAGAGATCAGTGTCTGTCCCTCCTCCTCCCCTCATGAGGAAGTTGTAGACTGCAGTGAGGTCTCCCCTTAGTCTCTTCTCCAGGCTGAATAGACCATGTGACCTCAGTTGCTCCTCATACAGCTTCCCCTCAAAGCCCTTCACCATCTTTGTTGTTCTCCTTTGAACTCTCTCTAGCAATTTAATATTTTTCTTATATTGTGGCAGCCAAAACTGCACACAATATTCAACGTGAGACCACCGCAGAGCAGAGCGGAGCAGGACCACAGGACAATCCCCTCCCTTGACTGGCTGGCAATGCTGGGCCTGATGCCCCACAGGACATGGGTGGCCCCCCTGGCTGCCAGGGCACTGCTGACTCATATTCAACTTTCTGTCAACCCCTGGGTCCCCTTCCAGGCACTGCTTTCCAGCATCTCATTCCCCAATCCGTCTGTACATCCAGGATTGCCCCATCCCAGGGGCAGAATCTGACACTTTCCCTTGTTGAACTTCATCTGGTTGGTAATGGCTCAGCCCTCTTGATTCATCGAGGTCTCTCTGCAGGGCCTCCCTGCCTTCGATGGAGTCAACAGCTCCTCCCTATTTTGTATCATCTCAGAACTTGCTCAGTATCCCTTCCAGTCCTGTGTCCAAGTAATTTATGATGAAATTGGAGAGCACAGGGCTTAAGATGGAGCCCTGCAAAACCCCACTAGTGACAGGTCACCAGTATGATGTCATCCCATTCACTATAACTCATTGATATGTCTTTAAGCTACAAGAAATGTGATAGGTTTCCTTGAAAGAGAAGAGGAAAACCACCTCAAATTGCAGGATAGTCATACCTATAGACTCTACGGACTATATTGTGGAAGAAACTCTCAGCATTTTAGTATAAGTAACCAAAATTAAGGTCAAACTTAAAAAGTATTTATCACTCAGTATGCACTATAAAAACCTAAGCATTCTTGAGAGCCTGACCACTTGTTTTCAAAGTCGTTTCTTGAAAACCTGTAACTTGTCTGTGGAAAGAGTCAGATCTTACCTCATCCAGGTCATCATCTGGGGTTGCTGGTGTCCTGTCTGTTCTATATGAGGCCACAGAGGATGTTTCAGAGTCCATAGAATCATCATCATACCCAAAAACTGTATCCACTACATGTCTCTATAGAAGGAAAAGCATGATTTCTGAACCTTCATGTAAACTTGTAGCATGTGTTCTAGAGAGCAGCAGAGGAGGGAGCTGCTAGTTACTTAAAAGATGAGGTGTGAAAAGTGAACAGTGGGCTATCCCTGCAATTACCATCTTCCCACAAACTCAAAGGAAACCCACTGAAGATCAGGTCTTGTGCTGGTGGAGAGTAAGTTTGCTGAATAATTTTTCTGAGGGTCTGTCTCAGTCTAATTGGAAAACATAATGTGAGCAGCAAGAGGAAAAGTCTCTGCCCTTACAAAAAGGCAGGAGAATTGTTTCTTAACCAAGAAGCTCTTCAGAAGACATCTATCAACATGCAAAGTGTAGTGTAGTGCAGTGTAGTGTTGTGTAGTGTCGTGTAGTGTGCAAAGGTTACACCATAAGGAGCTGGAAACACGTAGAATAGGCAGCCCTCCTTCTCTCACAGACACTGCTGATAATTTTGATGTCTAGGTGCTTCTCGTGCTGATATTGCTGTTGGATCATACCAGTGAAAGCTATGCTAATACAAAATTAACGTGAAGGAACTTTTATTGCATCTTTCCAGGACTACAGTAACTGGCACCCTTTATAAACAATTGCTCATGCTCCACAGTTTGGTTGTATGCCTGACACCTCGCTATTGCCAATTTCATAGCTGAATTAAATAAAATGAAAACTGTGAGACATGTCCTGTGAAGACACAGATGCTTGACCCTGCAGGCTTGGTTTCAGGGTACTGATTTGAGCATTTAAATACTTGGCTTATGGATAATTCTGAAGACAAACTGATCAATGAGCAATTAAGATGCACTTCTTCTTAGCAACATCTTTCACTTTGCTGACAGGTTAAAACCTTCTAAAGCTGGAGTTTCAATCACACAAAAAACATATACCAAAGATGTCAATTAGCTTTTGCATATATTATAATTTTTGCTCATTGTGTTGTCAAGTGAAAACAATTGCCATATTCTTCAATGTTATAATCTCTGGTTTAGAAATAAAATTTACTGGTGAAAATACTATTAGGTCCTTGTTGTGTCTGCTGTACACCACTTCACGACCCACACAGAAATAATGTGATGACACAGCTAGGATTTACTGGTCTGAAATTCCCAGTGTGTAGACAGTGCTGTGTGACTTTCACAGAACATGGCTGACGCACTAAGGGATGTCCTTGGAGGACTGCGTGCAACCAAGTAACCCATATTTCCACTTTTTGGAGGTGGTACATGAATGCTGCCAAGTCATGCTTCACATCTAGTTGATAAAGGAGCTATGCAAATCAGTCCTGACTACTCAGCTCTAAAATTGTTGTAAATTATACCAGCTTTGGACCAGCTTTTTGTATCAGGGTGATACAAGGGTTAGTCAAAGGCATGTGAAACTGAGCAGAAGAGAATGACACAGTATCTCAGGCAGAAATTTCCACCTGAAGAATAGAGATGCACAAGGATTTGGCTTTAGCCCATATGTGCTGTGAAAAACAGATAGCAGAAAAAAAAATGGGAAAGTCTCTGATAATGTTAATACCTCTCAGCATAACAGACCCTGGGACCAATACTTACAGAAACCAAATGGAAGGACAATTATTACTACTGGGTGGGGGAGACAGCTATAGGAAGGACAATGGATGGGACAGGAGCCCCATTTTGCTGAAAATAAAACAGCTGCACACCCTTAGCAGAATTTCAAAGTGGATTTAAAAAGCTCTCCCAAAGTAACTAAGGAATTTATAAACCTGATCACTAAAGCAGATTGTTATAATCCACAAAGCTCTCTTTAATCAGATTGCTAAAGTGTATTTTTCTGCACAGCCTACTTGAACACTGTAAATAAGAAACAATTTTTTATCTTACCTTGATTGGTTTTGAGCTCCTTTTATGCTTTCTCCGACGAATGAGTTTCTCCCTGTCCTAGAAAGTAAGATTAAAAAGTTACTCTCTCTTCTCTTCTTTGCAGCTGACAGATGGCCAAATATATGGAAAATAAATAATAGAAGTTCCAGTGACTCTCTCCATATGTTCAAACAGGAATCTGATTCCAGGTAGAAGGGAGGATTCATATCCAAATCTGTATGTGTATCAGCTGAATACCACCTGAAAAATGCCCTTGTGCATTTGCTTTGAGCAGCTGTCAAACAACAGGAGCTGATGGATTGCCCTCTAAAATCACTGGGAGGCCTGGTGCACGGGTTTGGGCACTGTACAAGGGGCTGTCTGCCTTCCCTGATGAGGAGATGCTGCCCCTATCTCAAAGTCATTAAATGATGGCAGTGTAGATCTCATCATTCCTAGCAATGATATCTCAGAAGAGACAACAGCCTGCTTTGGAATCTTTCTCCTTCTCCTCAGTATCATAATGCAAAGTTCACTGACAAAGGAACTGTCAGCATTAAATGACAGAAGAACTGGAAACACACTGTCTAGCTGTACATGCTTTTCCAGCACACGATATGGCACTGTGGGCCGGCCTCTTGTTAAGGGAACTTTTCAAGCATGACTCAGTTATAATGGTGAAACAGCTCAGCACAGCCCTGCCTTGTGAACATGTAGGTACCCTCCCAAGCTCCACAGCTCTTAGTCTGCATTCCTTTCTGGAACTCAATTCATAGTGTTATGGTTTGAGATGTAGGGGCTGATGCTCAACTACAAATTCTACAGTAAACTGCACACATGCACACCTACAGCTAAACATCTGCAGATGTTAAAAGCAGGTAAGGTATTAATGCTCAGACCTTTAGTTATAAGAAGAAATACTATCAGTCGTAAACTGTACACAGGAATCATTTCTAATTTCCTTGTGCTCTGGACATACCCTTGTTAACTCATCAATTATGTTCTGCTGTTCTATGACCTGAAGCTTTAAAAATTCAGTTTCTTGTTCCTCATTAGCCTGATCCAGGTCATTGAGAGATCTTAATTTCTTTAGAGGAGGATGTGATGTTATTTTTTCTCTCTGTGGTAAGAAGAAAAGATAAAAGAGATAAAATAAGATCCAGCAATTAAAAGACCACCTTTCAGTTAAAAACGAAGCATCACCTTTCATTTAAGCTACACAGACCTTTAAATATGCTTCAGCTACACCATTTTTTTATTCATGTCCATCAGCGCTTCTTAACAATAAAATAGCACAGCAAGGCTGAATTCTTCAACCAGAACAACAAAGCTTCATCTGTTCAGTTACCATGTGGCAATACAGCCTCTACAGCCCTTAAAGGTCACATACCATAGCTCTTCCTTGGCCACGCATCAAGATGCCCCCACCTGTGGCAAATAGAGTTGAACCTGACCAGTGAGCAGGCAAATAGTAGCTACTCTCACAACCCCATGTCCTTGCTGATATTCAATGTACGACCATATACAGTGAGGCAATGGACATGCTTTATTCATGTTAAAGACATGCATCCAATCACACCAGGAGGAAAGGCAAAAGCTGTGATAACAGATCTATTTTAACCACAGGTCAATATCCTGCCTGCTCCTGAGCATATGTGGGAAAGGAGATGGCTAAACCCTGTGAGAATTGCTCTAGCTACCAACAGCTTGTCAGCTTTCGTGATTTGGACATCCATAGTGTGAAGAGCAGATATCAGGGAGCTAACTGAGCACACGTACACTGTGTCCACAGATATGCACCAGTGGTACTGCCTACTGATGCCTAATGCATGCAGATTCTTTCTCTTTGCTGTTGGAGACTCCAAGGGACTGTGATCTGCACTGCCACAGCTGTGGAAGAATAATTCTGACCCATGATACCTGCAATAAGTTTATCTGTCTTCTAGGCACGGGTAAATTGCAGTGTCTTTACGTGGATTAACTATGTAACACTAAAGTCTTTTTTCTGTGTGACAGGAAAATGAATCTGATCACCTCTGCTTAATCAGCAGGAAAGCTGCTCTCATTGCAGGGCACTTAGCCTGCTCAGGACAGTGGCTACTACAGGTCAGGGCAAGGTCCATGAACACCTGTAGCAAGGGAAGTCGTCTCAGTCTGCCAGCTTACATCTGGCAACCCAGAACATCCACCTCCTTTTTCATTAATGCCAAAGCCACACCAGTGCATGTGTAGGAACATAGGGCTTGGAAGCAGACTGATAATCAAGGCAATCCCATCTGAAGGATATACAGACATAACTGTTTTGACCCCACTACATATGGCCCTGACATGGGAAATGTATAGCCCCAACCAAATTTAAACATCACCGTTCTCCCTTTCCCATATCCACCTACCACGCGTCTGTTTTATGGCAAGATTCTATGTGCTTAGTGCCATACCAGAAGTTTACTTTGTCGTCATCAGCTCTAAAAGGAATGTGTACATGGTGCAAGAACATCATTCTGGCTGAAAACATCACTCTTAACAGCTTCCTTTTTGAGTTCCAGATAAAAAATAGCACAGTAGGAGATGCCTCAATGATATAACATTTTCCTCTTTCTTTTTTTTGAAACGATTGACACTCAGTATTCTAACTTTGAAAATATAATTAAAGACTGTGATTATGCATTCATGTAAATATATTGCCCATGTATGCATAGTACACAATATTACGTTATGGTATGTAAATCTATAATAATACAGACCAAACCATGGCTGTATCTTAGCAATAGTATTACACATTATATACAATGCATATTCTCTATTCATATACATCATGCACTATGCAGATGTGGCCACCAACACACGGATTCCCCAGTAATACTCATTTTGCTCTTCAGTACCAACCATTTCTATATTTTCTTTAGTGACTGCTTTGAGTTTATCTTCCATGCGCTGCAAAGACTGCATAAGTTCATCATTTCTCTTTGTGAGGCACTTGTTCTTTTCCAGAAGAGGTTTACATTGTTTCTCAGCTTCTCGGACACGCTTCAACTGGATTGATAACAGCAATTAATAATTGTCATGAGAGACACATTAATATACTTGTAATTTACAATCTTGACATCTATTTTGCAATTATGACATAAAGAACATTGAAGCTGGCTAAACTGATATGAAAGGAATGCATTAAGATTTCTAGCTCAGGAATAAAAAAACCCATAAGAGTTCAATTTATCACCCTCATCCTTAAGCAGAGAAGAAGGAATATAAACAGGTTAAATAGCCAGAGTCCTGATTCAACACACAGATATCACCACAGAGTAGACAATCAGATGAAGAGAACAATTCACAGTTGTCAATTCTTTCTAGACTCAGTACTTCACTATTTTCAACCTGGTCAAATACCGGACTACAGACCTAACAGACATTATTTCATTTACAAGGTAAGTCTCACCGTGCACAAGGTAAGTCACCAAGGACATGTTGTATGCTCAAAAGGAGAGAACAGAAACATTCACACAGAATCCTACAAACCTCGCTGCCTCAACCTCCGCTGTGATTTTGTACTCACGTAATTTCAATGAAATTACTGTTTTATTCTAGGATAAAAAGTCCTCCTCAGCCTCCTGAGTGATGGGCCTGATGGATGGACAAGGCATGTTCATCACCAGCTTTATCCTTGATCCTCCCCTCTTTGCCTTTCCCTGTGGCTCTCAACCTCCACTGTCTGCCAGTGCAAAAG
>VYZP01038524.1:0-54162 GCA_013400635.1 Hypocryptadius cinnamomeus | reverse complement strand
CCCATGATGTGTTTAACCAGCTGTAGGCTGGACATTTTTTCCTGGAGGATACTGTGAGAGACAGTATGGAAAGATTTACTGAAATCCAAAAAAATTACATCACCTGGCTTGTGTTGATCAGTTAGGTGGGTTACCTTGTCGTAAAAGGAAATCAGGCTTGGCAAGCAGGACTCTCCTCTCAGGAAGCTGTGCTGACTGTGACTGATGACTGCATTGCCTTTCAGGTGTTTTCCAATACCTCCAAGACTAATCTCCATAACTGAGGCACATAACCAGGTACTGGAGTGAGACTAACACGGCTGTAGTTTCTGGGGTCCTCCTTCTTGACTTTCTTGATAACTGGGACAAGGTTCACCAACTTCCAGTAAGCTGGGATCTGTCCAGATTCCCAAAATCACTCAAAAATCGAGAGATTTTGCAACAACATCAGCTAGCTCTTTGAGGATGATTCTTGTATGAATCCCATCAGGCACTATAGATTTGTAGAGATCCAGCTGAAGAAGCAGATCCCACACAATTTCAGGGGCAACTGGTGGTTAATCATTCTCACAGTCATGGTCCACCATCTCAGGGCACTGAAACCCCCTTGGTCCATCATCCATGTTGAAGAGAGAGCCAAAGTATGCATTAAACACCCTTGTCTTGTCCATATGCCTGTTTGTGAGGTGACTGTCTTCATCCTGTAAGGGGCTGATGTGATTTCTACACTGTCTGTTGACATTAATATACTTGAAAAAACTCTTTTTATTTTCTCCTGCAGTTCCAGCCAGCCTCAGCCCCAGCTGAGCCTTGGCCACACAAATGTTCTCCCTACACTGGCAAGCAGTATCTCTGTATTCTTCCCATGCCACTTGACCCTGTTTCCACTGGGCATACGCGTTTTTTCCATCTTATTTCCAAGATAAGAACCCTGTTCAGCCAAGCTGGCCTTCTGCCTCAAGGAGTCTCATGAAGCTGACATAAATGCAGAGGTTAAATGTGATACGAAGTGAATTCAAATTACATTAATCCCTCCTGAGAAGTATTACTGAAATAAATTGGTTTCCATTTTAGAGGAAGACAATATCTCTATCAAATGACAAACCATTTCCTTGTACTTTAGCATTTAAAATTCTATAATGGAAATAAAAATAATTCCGTTTATTTAGCAGTAGTTTCGTATCAGCTCCCACTTGAACAGTCTGATTAACAGTCCAGATGTGAAGTCATTAGACATAATGAAAAGACTGTCTTCTATCACCTGAACTACCCAAAATCTAATACAAAAAATAGATGTATAAAACATAATAAGCCCCATAAGAACAATTCATTTTCCATTTCACTGACCAGAATAAACTTAATAAACTGTTCTATTTCTGAGAAACAGCAAATGCAGAAATCAGCTATTTCTCTGAAAGGGCTTCAGTGAATTTCCTTCTCCATCCCACTGACATGAGACCAAAAGTCATTATGGGAAGACCTATAACTCATGGCCAGCATACTTAAATGTAACGTTCATACACAGTACCATGTGAAATACAAACCAATCCTTTGAGTATAGGAAATTCTTTTTCTAGTGGGCAGCTACACAGACTACATACAACTAGAAGACTCTTCTGAGTTTGGAGACACTTCTGAGTTAGATTTGCATATGGTATGCTACATTTTTTCCAATAAATTAAAGCCAGAGTTCTGAAAGAACTGTGATATGATGATTTATCTAGACATAGGCAAGCAAGACCTTGTTTAGATAAAAACAGCCTATAACACAACTGAAAATATGCAGACCCATGTATGGGTCTTTTTCACTGAGATATAAATTTTTTTTTTAAATTAAAATCCATTGTGCAAAATAACCTCCTCTTCTGAAACAACAGACAGTTTGACACATTGTGTTCAATAATATGGAGACCTACTTCTAAATAATTCAGCTCCTGGTGCCTTGTTTTCTGTTCTGAGACAGCTGAACTCCAAAAGGTTAAGACACTGTTAGCACAAAATTGTTACTGCTGCTTTGCACTTTAAACTGAGTGGTTCATGTCTCCCAAGTGAAGACTCTTGGTTTTCCTTAGGGTCTCATGGCCACATATGTGGAACTCCAAAATACCAGTTCTTCACATTTTCTCACTCTTTAAAAGCTTGGTTATTGTTAGGAAAAAGTGGTGTTCAATTCACAGCATGTTGTTACTTACATGTATAGAACAAATGTTAACAGTTATTCACCCAATTCCAAGTACATTCTTCAATGCAAATATTAAAAGAAATTATTTAGTTCCTCTTGTATCACCCCTAAAGTACGTAAGTGCTTGCAGGAGCAGAAATCAGGTGCAGCTAGGAAACTTGATTCTTCATTCCTTTTTTCCTAGAGGAAAAATATAAATTCATCCTTGTATGCATAAATTGGGGAATAGATATCTTTTACAGTTTTCTATTTAATATGGCTTTGCTGAAAGCTAATTTATAAAGATTACTTAGGATGTATTGAAATTAGGTTTTGGAATTTTTGCAATTTTTGGAGCAATTTGCCATTACTTTTCCCTTACAATAACTTGTGTAAGCTATTGGTTTTTTATTAATTCCTTGATTTAATCTTTTATTAGCATCTCAGTTTATTACTGACTACTTACTACAAAAGAGTGTTTAAACTGTGGTTGCTTTTTCTGTAGAGAATTTTCTTACATCCATTAGCTGAGCATCAAGTCATGTCCCATTGCTATAAGTCCACCAGACATTAATTTTAAATTGTACTGCATTCATTCTCAAGCATTGATTCATAATCAGATTTTTTTTTTTAAATTGCAGACCCCAAGAATAATTCTCAAGCCTGTAATTAAATAGTGGTCAAATTCAGCATAAAAATTTACTGTGACCTGGACACAGCTTTGACACAACAACCTGTTTGCAACAATATGAAAAGTATGCAGGGTCCCAAATTTGTGATCCCCACTGCAGATAACACTTGAAATGTGTGTGCATGCTTCACCCATCTGACTAATTTTAAAACTTGCAAATACATTATTTTACCTCTTATTTATCTTTAGGCAGTGACATTTACTTATATACATTAGACCACAACAGGATCCACCATATAAATCACCACAAAAACCTTCAATGAAATCAAGCAAGCAACATTCTGTATAGTGCTTTATTTAACGAGCACACATAAATGTTAAAAAATATGGGATTAAAAAATGGGTTTATGCAGTAAACAACACTCAAACATACAAGAAACTTGAAAGGAGAAACAAGATCTGTAAACAAAGGCCATTTAGATGGAATATGGTTATGTAAAACCAGGGGTTGGTTAGAATGGAATTACACATACTCTCCTCATAAGCAGTAAAACTACCTTTTTTCTAAGTTTGTAAGTGAAAGAAAAAAATAATCCTATTTGTGATTTTAAACAGAAACAAAAGCATTTGAGAAACTTTTTAATGGAAGACTGGCACAGAAAAACTTTCTTAGCCAGCTTCTGCTCATTTAGTCCCGTGCCAGCTCCACAAAATCAGAAAAGACATGCAAAACTACACTGCACACTACACTACATTTTAAACAAAAAAGAAATTGAGGGTATATTGTGGGCCCAATCTTTTATGTGAATATCTAATTTTATGAAGCTTTCTTCATCCAAGCAGAACAGTATTATTGTATTCATATTAATAGTATTGTATTAATAAATACATGATAATAATATAAATAAACAAACAAATAAATAATGTAGATAANTAATATAAATAAACAAACAAATAAATAATGTAGATAATAAATAAATAGGTGACAACCACTTCTCTACAACTTTTCAATAAACTTTGTTAGAAAACCTCTATCTATTATAAAGAATTTTTTTTTAAATAATGCAGAAGTTAAAAAACTGAAGTTGTTAGAATTGCTTTTATAAGAATACAGAAGTCTTCAAGATCTCCTTAAAAAAATTAAAATTTAAAAATCCAGAATAAAGTGCTAAAAAATATGGGAAGGTGGATTAGGCTTAGAAAGGAGGGACTAGATTTGTGTCAACATACCTTAACAGTGGACAACACAAACTGGGCAATGGCCCTAGAGCAGGCAGCCACATCTGCACTAACGCGAGGAAGCAATACATTTAATTGATCACCACATCAAATGATCAAATGATCACCACATCAAATATATACCAGCTAACTGGTATAATGAAGAAAAGCAATAAAGGCAGCTCTCCACCTGTTTTTTATGGAAAACTCACAGGAGGGAAGGGAGGTCAGTATTTTAACACAGTTTGTTAAGAGATGTGTTCTACATGAAATACCTTTCTCAAATAAGGTCACTGTTCAGCATGTTGAAAAAGTAGGAAGATCAAGACATACCACCTAAAGGGTAAATTTTTGAAACCAGGTTGCTTTGTCCAAATACTCAGTATTGGAAATTGCTTTGCAAAATGCCTGGCATGTTTTAACTGAAAAGTTTCCTGTGGACAACTAAAATCCTAACTGTGCTGCCGAAGTCCATGATGATATAAAAAATTACTATAAAAGCTCCTTGCATGACTGACAGAAGTTCTTTTTAGAATTACCAGTTAATCTTATGTAGATTCAAGTAATAAATAGATTTTTTCATAAAAAATGTGAAATGCAACTTGTCAATGGAAAGCAATATTCAAGTTTTTCAAAGAGCAGATCTGAGATGGCTTAAAGCACCTTATAAAATGTCAGTCTCACATCTGAGGATGACTACTTACTTTCCATTTTGTTGAAAAATCATACATAATTGTACGTTAAACAAGAACAGACAACTAATCCATAGAATGAAAAGTCAAATATAAGAAGGATTGGAACTAATATTACAATGGAGTTTCCTTTCCATTCAGATAGAGCAATCAGAATATATAAAAAATAACACTACTCATTTTCTAACATCTCTATTTAATATTTAACTCCTACAAAAAGTAACAAGCTGAGGATCTAATTTATATGTATATAGATCTGTTCTGGTTTGGGACTGCAGACTCAACAGTTCTGAGGCTTTAGAAAATTCTGTGCATATATTCTGTAAGAGCTCCTGAACACCAGCTCAAATTAAAACTATATCACTGTGTAATGAGTGGACACTGAGACCAGGTGCCAGGCATCCACAAAAGATGCTCACTCACTCCTCTGCTGCAGATGGACAAGAGAGAGAAAATTTAACAAAGGGTTCATGAGTTGAGATAAGGACCAGGAGAGATTGCTCACTAATTAGATAACCATTTGTAGAAGAATTCTTGGCAGAACGAGGGCATGCTATACTCCTACAGGAGTTGGACAACCCTGGCCTGCAGATTACAGAGTTACCTTGAAGACCATAAACCGTCCTCGGAACAAGATAGACCATGTACCGTCCTCGAATAGACACAACAAGGAAGAATGAGCATTGTGCAAGGATAGAGCCAGATGCCAAACACGATATGAGATCAGCTAATTTTGCACACCTTAGCTAAAAACGCTTATAGCGTGGCAACCAATCAGCAAGTAACATGTACGTGTGATTGCAGCCACTTAACCAATGAATATTAGGCAGTAGTGATGTGAGACAGTGTATAGAGAAGCATAAATATGCCAAAATTGCTTAATAAAGTAGAACGACATGTAGCCATACTGGTGTGGTTGTCGTTACTCAGCCGACTCTTCGTGGGACCCTCTTCAACCATCAAGGACAAAATGGGCTCAACTTAGAGATATAAGGTGAATTTATTGCCAGCAAAATCAGAGCAGGATAATGAGAAGTAAAATAAGCCCTTAAAAACACCTTGTCCCCACACTCCTCCCTCTTTCTCAGCTCTGCTTCCTACCCCAGTGGCACAAGGAGACAGAGAATGCGGTTTATCACCTGTGTTCATCACCTGTGGCTTCTCCTGCTGCTCAGGGAGAAGAGTACTTCCCCTGCTGCACCGTGGAGTCCCTCCCATGGGAGAGAGTTCTCCATGAACTTCTGGGATGTGAGTCCATCACAGGAGCAGCAGCTGCCTGTGAACTGCTGCAATGTGAGTCCAATCCCACAGGGAACAGTCCTTCCATAACTGCTGCAGAGTGGGTCACTCTTTCACAGGGTCTGTTGCTTCAAGGACTATCTGCTCCAGCCTAGGAGCAGGGACCTCACTCTATGGGTCTCCCACGGGGTCACAGCCTCCTCCCAGGCATCTGCTTGCTCTGGCATGGGCTCCTCTATGGACTGTGGGTGGATCTCTGCTTCTCCATGGACCTCCATGGACTGCAGTGGCACAGCTGCTTCTCCATGATCTGCACCAAAGGCAGCAGGGGAATCTCAGCGCTGGCACCTGGAGCACCTCCTCCTCCTCCTTCTTCACTAACCTTGGTGTCTGCAGAGTTGTTTAGCTCACATATTCTCATCCTGCCCATCTCTGTCTGGAATTAAAACTGCACCACAACCTTTGTTTTTATTTCTTCTTGAATATGTTATTACAGAGGTGTTTCCACCATTTCTAAGAGGCCCAGCCTTGGCCATGTCAATCTTCTGAACAATCATGGATTGGCTCTGCTGGACATGGTGGAAGCTTCTAGCAACTTCTCACAGAAGCCACCTCTGGGGCACCTCCCTTCCAAAAACCAAGCCACACAAAACCAGTACACACAGATATAAACTTTAAAATAATCTCTGTAATTTTTATAAGGGAAAAAAGGTGTTTGCATTGGATATTCCCAAAAAAAAAAGTGATTTTTTATGTATAACACCTATAATGCCAATGGCTTTTTGCAACCAATTAGGCTTAAAAATATTTTTTTGTGACTTCCTTAAAAATCCAAATTTTAAATGTATCCACTGGTCTCCAAATTTCAGTAGAAACTGATCTAGCATTAATCTGTTGTTGTTGTTGTTGTTGCTCTTGTCAAATTGGACAAGTGTTTTCCAATAACTGAATGTGAATTGGGAGCTCAATATTGCATTCTCATGATATAAAAAGTCTCATTAAAAAGAAGGGAAAATTGACTTTCTAGTTTCATTCTGCAGCAATAAAGGTGGTAGTCATTTATTGTAAGTCCCACCAGTTGCAAACATGGCTGTCTTGGGAATATTACCCATAATCATTTGCAGTCCTACACCTTAAATCAAGGCAGAATGACAAACAATAGAGCTGGGGGGAGGGGGGGGAAGAGGTGTAAAGGGGGAGAAAAGGTGGAAAACGAGTGCAAAAGGGGAAAAGGAAGAAAGGGAAAGAAAAATGAGGAGGAAGAAAGGGAGGGAGGGAAAGGGAGGGAAAGGGAAAAGAACAAGGAAAAGCAAAAAGAAAACAAAAAACAAAAGAAAGGGAGTTGATGAATGCAAAAATTACCCAGCAGCAAGGACAGATTTCCCCTGCAATTTACTCACTCTGCCATAAAAAGAGTGTTAGATGGAGCCTGTGTTAAATGGAGCCTGATGAGGCTGATGGTGTTTAATGTGTCTACTACCTTTCAAGTTTTCTCTATGGATGAAAAAAGACAGTAACTCAGTCAGTTCACATCATCCCACTTCTTGTTCTCACCTCAGGATAGCCACTCTTCCTTATTTATACTTGTGTCAAGTGTTATTCCATCCCAGCTACAGAACCCAGAATTTGGCCTTTTTAAATTTAAGCCCATTAATCATTGCCCAATGCCCAATTGTCCAAAGCTATCCAGATCCCTCTGCAAGACATCTTGTCCCACAAAAGAGTCAGCAGCACATTCCAGTTTGGAATCATCATCAAATTTGGTAATAATGCATTCAATTCCTACATCCAGATCACCGAGAAATAAATTGAACAAAACTGGCCCTAGAATGGAGCCCCAAGGAACACCACTGGTGATGAGTCACCAGCCAGATGTAGCCCTTTCACTGCAAGAATTTGAGCTCTGTCCTTTGGCCAGTTCTTCAAACAGTGCACCATGAACCCACTCATTCCATGGTTGGACAGCATGTCCTGAAGGATGCTGGGAAGGACAATATCAAAAGCCTTTCTAAAATCCAGAAAAAATACATCCACCACCTTCCCTTCATCCACTAGGAATGTGACATCATCAAAGGACAGCCAACAGGACTTTCCCTTTGTGAACCCATGTTGTCTGTATCTGATAATCATTCTTTAAATGCCTTTCAACAGCAAGCAGCATGATTTTCTCCAAAATATTCCCATGTTCTAAGGTTGAAATAACACATCTGTAGTTTCCTGGGTCTTCCTTCAAAGTCTCTTAAACTGGGATACACTGACCCAGCTCCTGTGAATGAGGACCTCCCCAGATTCTGAAGACATTTGCTAGATGATTGAGAAGGATTCAGCCATAACATCCGCTAGCTCCTACAGCAGTCTGGGATGAATTTCATCAGGTATCATGGATATACAAACATTCAGCTGATACAGCTAGTCCTTTACAATTTCAGCGTTCACAAATGGAAAGTCACNTCACAGCCTCCTCCCAGGCATCTGCTTGCTCTGGCATGGGCTCCTCTATGGACTGTGGGTGGATCTCTGCTTCTCCATGGACCTCCATGGACTGCAGTGGCACAGCTGCTTCTCCATGATCTGCACCAAAGGCAGCAGGGGAATCTCAGCGCTGGCACCTGGAGCACCTCCTCCTCCTCCTTCTTCACTAACCTTGGTGTCTGCAGAGTTGTTTAGCTCACATATTCTCATCCTGCCCATCTCTGTCTGGAATTACAACTGCACCACAACCTTTGTTTTTATTTCTTCTTGAATATGTTATTACAGAGGTGTTTCCACCATTTCTAAGAGGCCCAGCCTTGGCCATGTCAATCTTCTGAACAATCATGGATTGGCTCTGCTGGACATGGTGGAAGCTTCTAGCAACTTCTCACAGAAGCCACCTCTGGGGCACCTCCCTTCCAAAAACCAAGCCACACAAAACCAGTACACACAGATATAAACTTTAAAATAATCTCTGTAATTTTTATAAGGGAAAAAAGGTGTTTGCATTGGATATTCCCAAAAAAAAAAGTGATTTTTTATGTATAACACCTATAATGCCAATGGCTTTTTGCAACCAATTAGGCTTAAAAATATTTTTTTGTGACTTCCTTAAAAATCCAAATTTTAAATGTATCCACTGGTCTCCAAATTTCAGTAGAAACTGATCTAGCATTAATCTGTTGTTGTTGTTGTTGTTGCTCTTGTCAAATTGGACAAGTGTTTTCCAATAACTGAATGTGAATTGGGAGCCCAATATTGCATTCTCATGATATAAAAAGTCTCATTAAAAAGAAGGGAAAATTGACTTTCTAGTTTCATTCTGCAGCAATAAAGGTGGTAGTCATTTATTGTAAGTCCCACCAGTTGCAAACATGGCTGTCTTGGGAATATTACCCATAATCATTTGCAGTCCTACACCTTAAATCAAGGCAGAATGACAAACAATAGAGCTGGGGGGAGGGGGGGGAAGAGGTGTAAAGGGGGAGAAAAGGTGGAAAACGAGTGCAAAAGGGGAAAAGGAAGAAAGGGAAAGAAAAATGAGGAGGAAGAAAGGGAGGGAGGGAAAGGGAGGGAAAGGGAAAAGAACAAGGAAAAGCAAAAAGAAAACAAAAAACAAAAGAAAGGGAGTTGATGAATGCAAAAATTACCCAGCAGCAAGGACAGATTTCCCCTGCAATTTACTCACTCTGCCATAAAAAGAGTGTTAGATGGAGCCTGTGTTAAATGGAGCCTGATGAGGCTGATGGTGTTTAATGTGTCTACTACCTTTCAAGTTTTCTCTATGGATGAAAAAAGACAGTAACTCAGTCAGTTCACATCATCCCACTTCTTGTTCTCACCTCAGGATAGCCACTCTTCCTTATTTATACTTGTGTCAAGTGTTATTCCATCCCAGCTACAGAACCCAGAATTTGGCCTTTTTAAATTTAAGCCCATTAATCATTGCCCAATGCCCAATTGTCCAAAGCTATCCAGATCCCTCTGCAAGACATCTTGTCCCACAAAAGAGTCAGCAGCACATTCCAGTTTGGAATCATCATCAAATTTGGTAATAATGCATTCAATTCCTACATCCAGATCACCGAGAAATAAATTGAACAAAACTGGCCCTAGAATGGAGCCCCAAGGAACACCACTGGTGATGAGTCACCAGCCAGATGTAGCCCTTTCACTGCAAGAATTTGAGCTCTGTCCTTTGGCCAGTTCTTCAAACAGTGCACCATGAACCCACTCATTCCATGGTTGGACAGCATGTCCTGAAGGATGCTGGGAAGGACAATATCAAAAGCCTTTCTAAAATCCAGAAAAAATACATCCACCACCTTCCCTTCATCCACTAGGAATGTGACATCATCAAAGGACAGCCAACAGGACTTTCCCTTTGTGAACCCATGTTGTCTGTATCTGATAATCATTCTTTAAATGCCTTTCAACAGCAAGCAGCATGATTTTCTCCAAAATATTCCCATGTTCTAAGGTTGAAATAACACATCTGTAGTTTCCTGGGTCTTCCTTCAAAGTCTCATAAACTGGGATACACTGACCCAGCTCCTATGAGTGAGGACCTCCTCAGATTCTGAAGACATTTGCTAGATGATTGAGAAGGATTCAGCCATAACATCCGCTAGCTCCTACAGCAGTCTGGGATGAATTTCATCAGGTATCATGGATATACAAACATTCAGCTGATACAGCTAGTCCCTTACAATTTCAGCGTTCACAAATGGAAAGTCACTGTTCCCATACTCAGGGTCCTCCAGCTCAGGAGACTGGGAAGCCAAAGGTCTCCCAGTATTTTTAAACTGAAGCAATAAAAGCACTGAATTCCTCTGCTTCTTCTTCATCCTCATTACTCAGGTGACCATCTTCAATAAGTATTGGCCCAGTATTTTTCCTAGACCTCCTCTTGCTGATAGCATTCTTAAAAAACACTTTATTGCTATCTGATGCTACACTGGCCATTTTCAACTATAATTGAACTTTGATCTTAGATGTCTTCCTGCATGCAAAATCCACAGCTCTATAAGCTTCTTGCAAAGCCTGACCTTGTTTCCAGAGATCATACAATTTCTTTTTCTTTCTGAGCTCTACAGGGAGTTTAGTTAAGCTGTTCTTCTGCACTTTTTTCTTGATTAAACACTGTGCTTTTAAAAGGTGGAAAAGTTTTCATACGACATTGTGACTCATTGTATGTGAATTATTTCAGAGCCAAGACCACCAATGGGCTCCCTGGTTTCAAGGTGTTCCTTTGATGCATGGTGCAGATGTCAGAAGTAGGTTTCAAATCCTGTTTAGAAAGGCTGTCCTGCTTTTAAAAAGGTTCTTAGAAATTGCTAAGCTATGCATTAGAAGCAACACTCAAGACATTGCAAAAAAACCTGTTTGGACGTGTTTTCAAGGTTGTCAGCCTTGGAAATACCTTGAAATCAGGAGAGTTAAGTCTTGCTTATATTCAAAGAGAAAACCTTAAGAGAAAGAGAACTGTATCATGCACCCAGAGGAAACATCTAGTCCAACCCTTCAAAAGAAAAAGCAAGTTTGGGCACCACAAAGCAGTCTGACCAGAACAAGAAGAAAAATAAAAACACCTCAGGTCAAACAGCACAAAAAGAGAGAAAACCAGAGCAAGAGATTACTTTCTACCTCTAGAAAAGAAACAGAAATATATTTTTTAAAGGATGGTTTTGGTTCATGACTTCTCAGAAGAGTGTATCAAATACAAGCTGGATTTGTTTGGAGCATCTCCAACACAGACCAGCATTGAGAAAACCCTATTTGTTGAGATGCCTCCACTTTCCACTATAGTACTCTCTGCACTTCTGGGAATGGTGAAGAAGCTGGGAATGGTGAGGAATACATAAATAGGAACAATACTATGCAAGACTGTAAAGACTGAAAGGTCCAGCTTCAGATTTGGTGAGGGCGTGGGTCTCATTAATTACCTGCTGACCCTGGATGGATCAGCCAGATAGACATTATGATGGGGGATCTACTGATAATCCAGAACAACTGCTATGCTATCATACCTTCATTGAGTTGCTTCTCAACTACAGCCGTGATATGTTGCCCACACACTTATCTCTGGGGCTGTTCTATAAAGACCCAGTCAGGCAGCAAAAAGAAGATGTGCTGAATGGTTTGGGTAATGAGGGTGATGCCTAAAGGGGCTACCTGGAACAGAGGCTAGACATAGCTGAAGGAATAAAATAGGTATTTATTAAAAGGCCTTCAAAGGATACACCTTGGGCAGCACAAGAGCTCGGCCATGGCCACACCCAAGATGTACCCAAGATGGATGACCGGTCATGAGTTTTCACACTTTTATAAGTTTTGGTCCATTTACATATTGGGGTCAATTGTCCAATTACAGCTTCAGGTCATGAAGTCCCATCCTCACAGTTTGCTCTCTCCAATTCGCCGTTGTTTACACTTTTTTGGGCCCGAAGCTGCAATGATGTCCTTGGTTCTCAGGCTGGAAAAGGACTGTTTTGTCTAACTAAGCTGTGAAGAAAGCCTACTAATACTTTATATGAAGTTTAGAATTACACACTAAGGCAGTACTGTTGGGGGTTGGGTTTTCTTTCCTTTTCTTTCCTTGTTACTTGTGGAATTTTTTTTCCATTGAGTTGCTAAGAAGCACTGATGGCTGGGTGCTTGAGACTGCAGGGAGGGGGAAGTCCTCTGGTTTTTCTGAGGGGGACAGAGATACCCGAGATTAGAAGCAGTTGCGGATCTCTCACTCTCACTCTCTCTGGGCTTCAGAGGAGAATGGTCAGACCCATGGCCTGGGGAAAGGAATTCGCTGCCACTGCCATAAACCAGCTGGGAGCTGCTTTTCTTCTGCTGCTGGGCCCCCACACCCCATGCCCTGCCACGACGTCCTGCAGTTCCTGCTACGGCCACGGAGCTTCTGATACATCTGGGCCACCACCAAAGTGGTGGGATTTTTTGCTCATTCCTGCTGTTCCAGCTTGGTGCTTCTCAGAGTCCTGCTGGGCACTGGGACCAACTGCCCCAGGGTTTTGGAGCAAGGCCTCTCTTCCAGCCCGTCTCGTCTGGGACAAAGCGCCATGCTGGAGCGCCCCCTGCAGCCGCGTGGGGATCACCGCACCTGCCCTGCCCACCAGGAGCCTGCCAGCGCCCCTGCCGGCTGTGACCATAACTACACCGAAGGGGAAAGCGCCTGCAGCCAAAAAGGCTGGGTTTTCTGGTTCTGTTGGTTGTTAATGCTGTAGTTGTTGTTGTTTGTTTGCTTTATTATACACACTAGTAAAGAACTGTTATTCCTATTCTCGTATCTTTTGGCCTGAGAGCCCCTTAATTTCAAAATTATAACAATTCAGAGGGAGGGGGTTCACATTCTCCATTCTAAGGGAGGCTCCCACCTTCCTTAGCAGACACCTGTCTTTCAAACCAAGACAGGTACAGAATCTAAAAAATATGAAAGCTAAAACTTGAGGCATCAAGGGGTTTAGGCAATGCTTGGTTCTGACAGCCCACAATGGGAGAACTGAACTACTGGGACCCCTCTGGGGCCAGACATGCACAATAACCAGCAGCTTTTTCTTCCTTTCCCTTTTGCAGTGATGATCTCAATTCTGTAGATTCTGTGACTATTGAGACTAGCTTCTTAACATTCTTTAGGGTAAAATATTGCCTCTATTGTTTTGTGATCACAGGCTGTTAAGTGGTGCACAGGTATGTGTCCTTTTCTCATTATTTCAGCTGCTATAAAAATCTCATCTTTAAACATGTTCTTGTAACCTTTCTCAAGTCCCTCTTTTGCTGTAGACCCCCTTTTCAAGCAGAGATGCAAATTCTTTAATTTTAAATATGCTCTTATATATAGTTCTCCAAACTCTTGCATAATTTATAGTGTTCACAGGCACAAGTCCAGATCTGATAGTTCGGCAGAAGCTATGCATATAGAGCTTTATAAAGTCTGACAGCATATCAGTGTGTGCTGTAAAATACCTCCATATCTGTGTTTGGAGCATTCTGTTGAAATTATCTATGACAGAATTTTTTACTTCATTACTAGGAAGAAAATGGTGAGCACTACACTGTTTTAAAACCTTGTTTAAAGGCTGGTTTAAAAATTCAGTTGCACAGTCTGTCTGTAATTTCTGAGGCATGTGCCCTCGCTAAATGGCCCCTGGGTTGCCCTTAGCATAATTCATAAACACCTAGCCTCCATGTGAGTATATAAAGTTTTTTTGTACATGTTTACATAAATGCATAAAATATAATCATCAGCTGGAGTTGGGTATCAAACAGAAGTCACCCCACCTCATTCATTATGCAAAATGTGGAGAGCCTTTAAAAAGTAATAGGAATAATAATCATCGCATTTAGACACACAAATAAAATAAAATATGATGGAATGTTGTCTTCTCCAAAAGTAACAAGAAGTACTTCTTATACACTTACTTTCATCAAGGATAGAACCACCCTGTAACATGAACATTATACCTGTAAGTCTTTTACAATTACCAAAGAAGAAACTTTGTACCAGAAAAATCTTCATTAAAGCCAGGTAAAGCATTTTACCTTTTGTTGTATAAAGAACCAGAAAAAATGAGGGCTTTTACAAAATTCCCTTAACACTTAAAACAACATTCTAACTTCTGCAATGCTTTGTCTTCTCCATAAACACTACCAAAGACTACCCATACCTATATCCAACTCCTAGACAAGGATAAGCTGCTGACAATGTCAGCAGAGTCACATCTGATGGTTAGCTGATGTTTTAAAAGAATAATACATGTACCACACAAAACCACAGAAAACAATTCTAAATCAGTTACCAAACATTTTAATTACAATAGTGAAAACTTCTACTTGTCTTAAAAATTTGACAGTTACTAAAGTACTTCAATGAGGCAGCATTGCTTCCAGCTGTGTTGCTTCAAAAATAAGCCTTACATACAGATGCTTGCCACTTTTCTTCTTGTTCCTGTACCAAACAGGTCCTTCATACCCATTATTTATCAGGTCATACTAAATTACAGTGAGTTGTCAAAATTCACCTGTATTTAAAAACAAACCTTGAAAGTTTATGTATAAATATAGAACTTGCTAAAGTGCTACAGTCTTGGAAGGACTGGTGTGTGCAAAAAGAGGTTATTACTGATAAAACTTTGGTGCACAACGCATTTGTTTATCTATATGGACATTGCTCCATATAGGAGCTAAGTAAATGCTACCTTAAAAAAAACCAAAACAAAACAAAAACAAAAACATCAAAACGAAAACAAAACAAAACCAAGCAGTTCTTGAGTAGGTAGCTTTCCATAGGCTTGGCAAAAACTAAAAATCTTCCAATTATGTGCAAATTTTCTCTTAAGTTTAGTGCCTGAATCCCTCTGGCAGCTTAAGGTCTAAATAATTCATCTCCATCTTTTCCATGGTTTCCAGAAAAATGAGAGACCTGAGAAGGGAAAAATCTTTACATACCCTTTCCAACTGCAATTAAGATTTTCAAAATCTAAAGAAGTGTCTTGCAAGTTGAAAACTACTATATTAGAAGGTTAGTGCTGAATTATTTTGGCATCAGTATGTAACTGAGTAACTTTCCCTGAAATCAGGGCATCTCAATAATTTTACAAAAAGTTAGAGAAAGGAAGTATATACAATAATTTTGTCTTCAAATTAAAAAGCAAAATCCTAAAATCAGTGGCACTTTAAATTTACCACCTTCTCTACCACAAAATATTTTAAAGTATTCCTCATGCAAACTTAATTAGATCTCCAGCTGATACACAGAATGGTAAAGCAGCAAGTTTAAGGTGATAAAAGTAAAGAAAATTACTTTGCGATAAGGATCACAAGAGCAAACTGTTCCTTAGCAGGCCCTCCTTATTATAGAATATCTTTAACAAGACATTTATTTCCATTAATATTGCTGATAAGAAGACAACTGATGCTAAGTAATTAAAACATAATTCTGTCATTGCTTTGCCCTCCAGCCTACAAAACTGCCAAGAAAGTAACTAACAACAATTGCAACTAACAACATTTACTGTAACTACAAATTTAGAAAAGAGAATAGCAGATGTGAAGGATGATGTCCTTTCTAAGCCAGTCTGTAAAAGATTTCTATATGTGTCTAAAGGCAATAAGCTTCCTACAAATAGAGGTATGTGTACATTTTTGTAAGATGTATAATTCTTTTATTTGGAAGTAGATTTGTACTGTATGAAAGAGGAAAAAAGGAAAGACTGTATTTAAAAATAGTGGAAAATTGTTCTCAAAACCATAAAAATTGGCTAGAAGATTTAGGATAAGTGTCACTACTGAAAACTAATTCTTACTTTAAAAAAAAAAAGGATTTTAATTTGACCTCATGTCACACAAATTATCAATACAACTTCATGGAAATATTTTCCATTTATTTTCAGCCAAAGCCGAAAAATTTCTGCTAAAATTATTGTGAGGAGAATATATTTATAAAAATAATATTTCAATCAAATATACTTTTCTTGCAGTTTTATGGTGATTGGAAATTAACAAAATTGCAAGTATATATATTATCCAACCTCTTGAGTCTCACACAAGATGAAATGTTCTGGAGTTTAACCATTCTGAGGTACAAAATCAAAAAAATTCTTCCAGGTTAGTTTTTGTAGGTTATTTCTTTTTATATATAATTTTATAAATATGTATCACTCTCCTAAATTCTTGGTTATGACCTAGTATGACAATGTTGAATCCTCTTTTGAAGACTGGACCTGCAGCATAGTTCCAGAAAAGAAACAGGAGATTCCTTGCCTTTTGCAGATGCAAAACTTGAGTGAATTTATTTGGCCCATATATTTGGGACAATGATGGCTGGCAATACCAAGAAGAACTAGGTAGAAAAGTTAATCCACGTGGTCTCAGCTAGCCATCTCAACTTTTAAAATATCATTTGAGGGGAGGCAGTGAAAAGCTCTGAAGAGAGACCACACTATCACAAAAGAATACAAAAAACACCTTATTTACTGCTGAAAGGTATACGGCAAAGATACCTAGCTTCAAACCAAAAACAAGACAAAATGAAATAAATTTTGTTGCGGATGCTTCCAGGCTGCTGTAGAAGATATAGCTTGCCTTTGTCACCAAATGCAAGGGTAATGCATACTTTGAATTTTGAGCTTAAACATGCCCCACTTATATCTAATTAATTCTTCTCAGTGTTATATTTGCCCTATTATCCAGTAAAAAAATGCAAACAAAATTTAATGTAGCAGCAATTTTAATTAAGTAGCTTAATATATAAAATTGAATACACTCGAAATATTGACAATACAATTTGGTTAAAATAAGGAATAATTTGGTTCTGATAATAGCGCATAAGCAAAAATAACCATGCGGGGTACGTGCAGGGTACGGAGTGCAGGGCTTGACCCCCGTCACCTCACGTACGAGCTTGTCAAGCCAAAATTCCCTTTTTATGCTGTACGTCATCACCATCTCCTCCCATTTTCAATTCATCACACTTGTATCACTGCCCTCATCATCACCTTCATCATGCATGCTCCACCATTCTTTTAGGGGGTTGTACCACTCTTTGGGGGTCTTTTATGAGGAAGGCCTCTCCTCTTCCTCGGTGTCCTTTAATTCACCTTTTGGATTACAAGTGCGCACCAAGCTGGTACAGTATAATCCAATATTATGTTCTAACATTAAAGCAATAAATCTCATATAATTAACATTTTCCTGGTGTCTGACCAAGTTCTCCTCTCTTCCAGATAAATTTAGTAATTGTTATCTCTTGCTTCTTCTCGTTCTGAACATTTGCAGGAGAAGCGGGGGGAACCCCTCCTCTCTCTTTCTTTCTTGGCCTTACACCTTTAACTGTTTTATTATTTCCAAATATTAATTACTATATCAATATTGATTACTGTTTCAATTTTATTAACATGAATCATACCTATTTACCACATCAGGAAGATTCTTCCAATTACTACTCCATAAATCCTGCTGGATTGAGCTCAAAACATATATACACTTACATACTCTTGTTTTGTGAAATCGATACATCCCTTTCTGTGGTAGCTAACAGCTGGCCTGAAGGCCTCACAATTATTTATAATCCCAATCTTATAACTGAAATATAACTAATTATGTAAGTGCCTTGATTATGTAACTTGGCCAGTGTGGACTGTTGGAGAGCAGGGCTAGTCCACTGGGGACACGAGCAGCTATTGGCTGGTTAGCCAGGCGGCAACTGGTTCGGCCAATGGGGATTAAATGCACAGAGCTTCAAATCCATGTAAGGAAAAATCACTCAATAAAAGTTGGCTGTTGTGCATGAACCTTGGTGTGTTTTGTCACATTCGTGTCTCCAACACCAGTGATACTTTTCTCCAGCCTTCAGTTTTAAGGCAACAGCAGTGTTCTGCATGATTGTGGGGGGCATGAAAAAATACCGCCATGTTGGATTAATGCAGGATTCCCAGGGATATCTCTCAAACTCGTCCTCAACACAGTTTTATGTGAATATTATTAAATGCATATTGCCATTTGGGTCAAATGTTCAGTGTAACACAAATTTGACAAAAAACTTGATGGACAAGTCCTAAAACCCTTAATAGATGCTACATAATGTAGCAGCATTTACTTTTACCACAGAATATGTTTAACAACAGTACTATTTGTAAATATTGTCTGTGACGGCACATTTGATGAATACAAGTGAACACCTTCTTTGACATGGAGGAAAACAGCAGTGGGCAAAGAATCATGAGTATAACTTCACACATTTCCTTTGCTACATGGTAATTCTTCTCTCCTGACTCCCCCCCTAATTTTTTTCTGTATGTTTTTTATCAAATTAACTGTCTTGAAAAGATGAAGAGCCCTGAAAAGATTTTGTGAGTTTGGAAACATAAACCTAAAACTACAGCATGTGCCTTATGCTCGCTAGTGAGAGTGATATCACACATTTAATGGTAATTACTGCAGTATGACAAATGTGTAGCATTAAGAGCCAAGCTTGTATGGAAGGAGTGTTTGTCTTCAGAGTTTTTCCCCCTGTAATGTACATTTAATACATTCATAAATTTTATTTATTATATTTATCCTGCAGCATTCTGAAAGCTAAAATTTGATACCATTAAAATCAACTTTGCATTGACATTAGCAGATTTCTTTGAAGCAGATTTTTAGTAGCCTCCATAATTCAGAAGATGGAATGACTTTTATAAATTATGTGAAAAATAGAAAAGTATTTTCCTGGGGGACGAAAAAAATGTGTATTTTATTCCATTTTTTTTCTACATCAATCCATGCAGTATGTTTTACTGTCCCTTTAAAACCTGGGAACCAAAATAGGAATTGGAGTTTTGACGCCAGGTTTGCAGGGACCAGGGGATTCTCAGGTTCTCTTTAAGAGACAGGGAACAGGCACACAGAGCCCTCTTCCATTCTTACTGAGCTGCCAAGAGAGTAAGCTGGGGCAGGTTCTCTGGTCCAAGGCAGCATGAGGCAGAAGCCTTCTTTTGTTCCTCTCTGAGGTCTGTCGGAAGTTGCCTGGCCAGATCTCCAAGAAACTGCAAATTTCACAATCCAAAACTGTTTCAGAGAGAGTTTCACAATACACAGCTGTACCACCAAGCTGGAGATGTTGGGCCCGGGACTATGGGTTTCAATGCCCAGTGAGTCCATTTTCTTTCTCCAGAACACAGCAGCAGTTCAGGACTGCAGCACCAACATCAACTGGGTCCAGCTGGCCAAAAAGAAGCAGAGGAACTAACACCACAGGGGGAAGGTTGAGCTGAATAGGGCTTCTCTGCCATCCTGTCTTTGCCCCATGGCCAAGCAGTTGATAAAGAGGTAGCCATATTGGGTGAGGGATTTGTCTGTGTTTGGGGTTAGGTTTCTTAAAGGAATTTTCTTCACATTTGTTGTCATGGAAATGGCAAACAGATGTGATCTTAGCTGGAGGTGGAGCAGTCTTTTACTGGCTTGCAGGGGAGACGGTTGTGGTGGTTGATGCTGGACTTTTCCAGCCCAGGGGGTCTGGCACTGCTGTGGAGTTTTCTCCTGACTGCCTATCGGTGAGGCCACTGCTTACAGTGAACTGCCAGCGGACTGAGACTCACTCTGCAGCACCCACCCTCATCAGGAGAGACCTGCATGATCTGCGTGGGTATTTCCAAGGGAAAAAGACTGGGTCCCCACCTCCTCTCTCTCTCTCTCTCTGGAGAGACCACCTCCCAGCTGCTGGTAGACTAGAACCTCACTAGAGCCACCATTACCAGGATACTGCACCAGACACCTGAAAACACAGGGAAACTGAGCAGCCTCCAGCCCCTCTACCAGGGTCACCATGAACCCCTTAGGAGGCTCA
This sequence comes from Hypocryptadius cinnamomeus, assembly GCA_013400635.1. NCBI lineage: Eukaryota > Metazoa > Chordata > Aves > Passeriformes > Zosteropidae > Hypocryptadius > Hypocryptadius cinnamomeus. The sequence goes on along the minus strand of VYZP01038524.1, from coordinate 33,931 downwards.
GGGCTTGTATCAGAGCATCCCCTGAAGCCACAGGGGAGTCATTACAGCCCCTCTGCCTCAACACAAGCCATGAGCACTCCCTGCTAGTTGAGGTCATAACTACACCAAAGGGCGGGAAAACGCTGTTATTGAGTTTTCTTCTTGCTTTGTGTTGTTGCTGTTGCTGTTTTTGTTTCTGTTGTTATGTATATGTATGTGTGTGTGTGTGTGTGTGTGTATTCTAGTAAAGAACCATTGTTATTCCTTTTCCCCTATCTTTGCCTGAAAGCCCCATAATTTCAGAGTTATAATAATTTGGAGGGAGGGGGTCATCTTCTCCATTCCAGGAAGGTTCCTGCCTTTCTTGGCAGACCCCTGTCTTTTAAAGGACAATCTACCATATTGTTTTGGTCCCGGGGAGTCCACAGGATTCAGCACATTAATATCTAGTGCTTATTACTGTTATCTTGGTTGTTGCTGTTTTGGTTTTTTAGTAAACAGTTATTTTTTCACTTACATCTTCTTGCACCCATCTGTCCTTATTGGTGAAAGGGTTAAATTGGTGAAAATTATTTGAACTAAAGGGGAGGGAGCCTGCTTCCCAGGCTCCACTCTGTAAATTGTCTTAAACAATGTATGTAGTTATATTCATTGCCAGTTTGCAATGAATTTTTCTTACTAATATTTCATTCCAAATATTTTCAGAATTTAGTGAATAAATTTTGAAATTTAATGTGAAAAATTTAAGTCATTTGAACTTCACAAACTGATTCCTTACCCTTCAAAGGGAGGTTGACAACCTGAACAAATACAGGAGTTATAAGGAAATCCTGAGTCTTTAGGTTCACATCCCTAACATTCAGTTCAGGTCATATGTAACACTGAACTGAGTCCCATTTTAAACGCAGACAGGTTTAACAAGCCTTAGACATTTGTGTCTACAGTGACAAAAAAAAATTGTCCCTACTGTATCTATTTGTTCAAATGTTTGAAAAGCTCAGCTTTTAGCTGATAGAAATGTTTCTTCTATTATTAATATTTACAGATTAATATTAAAGATATTACATATTTATAGAAAACCAACATTTATTTTTCTCTTATGAAGCAAGGTTTCTATTCTCCCATTTATCTCTGTCTGCAAGTGCCTCAATTTGACATGGTACACACTATACAAATGAGACTTGATCAGTTTGTTTTAAAATGACATCCAAAATGACATATTCTTACTGGCAATACCTCATGCAATACAATTAAGGGCTTTCTGACTTTTTCATGGTAGGTAACCATTGTGGTTTGACACTGGCAAAATGCCATGCTGTCATGAAAGCTGCTCACTCAACCTCCCCTGCTACAGCTGGACGGAGGAGAGAAAACTTTAACGAAGGGTTCATGAGTTGAGATAAGGACAGGGAAAAACACTCCAAGGGCAAAACAACTTAGAGATACAACTCTCAACTTAGAGATATAAAGTGAGTTTATTACTAACGAAATCAGAGGAGGATAATGAGCAGTAAATTAAGCCATTAAAAACAGCTCTTCTTCCCCCAACCCCTGCCTCCTTCCCACCGACAACACAGGGAGAGAGCAGGGTGGGTGGTTTTGTCAGTTCGTCATCCAAGGTTTTCTTCCACTGCAGAGGGAGAGAGGTCATTCCCCTCTGAGACTGTAGGGTTCCTCCCACAGGAGACAGTTTTTTGTTTTTTTGCAAACCTCTCCAATGTGTGTCCAATCTCACAAGCAACAGTCCTCCCAAAACTGCTGCAACCTGAATTCCTCCCACAGGCAAACAGTCCTCCCAAAACTGCTGTGGTGCGGGTCACTCTTCCACAGGGTGCAGTCCTCCAAGGACAGGCTGCTCCAGCTTGGAAATAGGGGTCCCCTCTCTCTGTCGGCTCTCCCACTGGATCATGACCTCCTCTTGGCATCTAGCCACTCTGGTGTGGGCATCTCCCCCATGGACTGTGGATTTATCTCTGTGGACTGCCATGGGCTACAGAGGGACAGCCTGCCTCACCATGGTCATCACCATGGCCTGCAGAGGAATCTCAGCTCCGGCACCTGGAGTACCTCCTCTCCTGCCTTCTTCACTGACTTTGATGTCTCCATGTTGTTTCCCTCACATGTTCTCACCTCCTCCTCTTCTCTGCCTGGAATTAAAACTGTTCCCCAACTTTGTTTTAATTTCTTATGCTATCACAGAGGCATTACAACATCTCTAATTGCCCCAGGCTTGGCCAGCAGTATGTCCATCTTCAGAACCATCAGGGATTTGCTCTGCTAGACAGAGCTAGCAGCTAGCAGCTTTTCACAGATGCCACCTCTGTGGCCCCCCAGTGCTACCAAAATCCAGGCCATGCAAAACCAACACAGTAACAACAGTAACACATACAGTACAGTCAAGTCTTTCCATGTTGGATACTAATTTCAATTAATTATTTGAATTATTTTCACCCTACCATAAACTTTCCTGATATACTCTAAATATGTGACACTTTATATAAATGGCTTCCAGCTTTGTAAAAAAGGGCATTTCATCAGCATACTCCTATTTTTGTTCAAGATTATTAATACAAACAAAAGCCCAAACTGTTACAAGTACTAGTCACTGGAGAATTCTATGATTTATTTAATTGGGGATTTTTAAGTGTCATTAAACCACAACACAGCAAAGATAACGCAAAATATACCATCAACTTTGCAGTCTGGAACAACACCGTAGAAGGCCTTCATTAAACAGCATTTCACTGGCTTTAGTAAATTTACAAAATTTATGAACTTGCACAAAATGCATGTAAATATATGCAGCAATAACTATATTAGTAACATGTGATATCTGAAAATGCACTTTTTACCACTGCAGGATCCATTTTTATTATAGGTGATTAAAAAAGGATTAAAAAAATAAATCTTCAAAAGTAATCCCATCAATTGTGTTCTGTATTAGAACATGGCTTAAATTTATGCCACTGAAGACAGATACTTTTGAGGAGGTGATGGCAAATTCCTTTCTCCTTTCAGGCACAAAGTGTTTGAGAGCTTTGATCCATACCAAATAAGAACAAGTATGAAGAAACAAAAGTTATTTTCAGGATATGTTAAAATGTTAAAATAAAATAGTCAACACTAAGTTCTGCCTAGCATTTTAAGACTATTATGCAAGTTTTCAGATTAGTTAACAAGGCTTTTAAACTTAGTTTGGCCTGCCAAAGAGACACTGATATTTGATGCTATTGAACATGGAAACCACCTTCTTACTAATTCACAAAGATAGCAGCCTCAGCTGAACATTTATATATGTTGACTGAGAAGCCTGGAGGGGAAATTGGAGAACTGCCTTTTATCTGTAATTGACAGTAGGAATGCTTCTAGGTGTTTCTAGTGTGAAAAGGCAGATGCTAGTTTAAAGCATCCTTAGTGTTAGGACACAGCAAACTGCTCTGCACTGCATCACACCTCTTGCCTAAAATGGCAGCATCAGCTTAATGACTCTGCTTTGCCTTGTACAATAAATGTAATAGATTAAAGATATTTTTAACAGAACAATTACAAAGGTAATTTAAACCCACTCTTTGATTTTGCACTGGACTAGACTGGTAGCATTCTCAGAGAGGCAAACTACAAAAACACATCCTATGTGCACACAACTCCCTTGGAACATTCAGCATCAGACCACCATGCCTGCTGCTTGGGGCTGGAGTACTGCACCTGCGCACTCACATCTTCAATGTGACATGGTTGTTTAATACTCTTCAATGCACACGTATGGAGTGCCCCTCTTCCTATGAGGCAGGAATTTGATTGTACCCTCCTTGTGTTGCTAATAACTCCTCCCTTGACCCAAACCCTAACTCCACCCCTGTGATACCCGATAAAAACCCCACAACCCTACCTTTGCCTGGTCTTTCATCTTCGTCCCGCCCCTCCTCCCCAGGGATAATGAATGAATTCTCAAGCTTTATGAAATAAAGACTCGTCTCGTTTGTTCCCTTGCCTGGCACCGGCAGCTGCACCCTCCCTGGACACGAACTCAGTTGCAATGTGACGCAATACACATGGTTTTTTAATTTCTCATTGAAAGGAGTGTTGGGCTCTAGATTGGTCATGAAATACACTGTTACTACAGACATCATCAGCATTAGTAGTAAGTGTAAGTTATGAATCAGTTATAATAGCTGAAACTAGCATCCCTGATTGTATGTATAGACAATGTTACAGACAGCTGGAAAGACTGTTTCAGCTGACCAACTCACTATAAACCAACAATGGAAATTATGTCATAGAATCATAGGACTGTTGAGGTTTAAAAAGACTCACAAGATCATCAAGTCTAGCTGTTAACCTAGCGTCATAGTAAAAGTTCATGTAGATTTGACTCTGCTAGTGAAAAAACTAAACTGATATCTGAAAAATATTTCACAGGTATCAGAGAGGAAGTACCCTGTGGTCCTGTAATATAAAGGCCAAATCTTTTTAAATGGCCTTCTGCTGGCAAGAACAAATAATTACTGCAAATAACTACAAATAAAATGCTCCAGTAACTCAGTTTTGTAACTCAGTAACTCTACTATAATTCAGTTCTCAAAAAAATTTATGACAGACAAGCCTAGAAATTCTGACAAAATATCCATTTAGTAGATGGTGTGCATAATAGATAAGTTTACAGGCAATACCCTATTCAGAGGAACCTGTTCATTAAAAAAGTAAAGTTATGTGGTTAAACAAATTTAAAAATAGCTATTTATTTTATCTACTACACAATTAAAAACAATGTTCAAATGGCTCAAAAATAACAGTATCCAAGCATTTTTGATAAAAAGTAAAGAACTCAAATGAGGAATTGAAAGAATTTTCTTAGATTGTAAACAAAGCAAAAAATTGCGTTCTTCTAACTTTGATCACAAAAATCAGAGAGGAAGTTCAGCTTCATTAATCAAAAATCAAACTCAGACTTGCATGCAATAACAATATTCAATGTGTGAGTTACACACATGCACACATATGCAAGTCTATTTACAGTGTTCCAAAAATAGGATTTGGAGACGTTTTTGAGATTAGAAAATTCCTGTAAAGGAGATTTAAATTTTGAATCACTTTTTGAATTAAGCTGTACTGCACTCTTCTGTCATACTTTAGTCTGGGCATCAGTGTTGCTGTTTAGTGGTATATCAAGTGGTATACCATATACGTATATGGTAACACATAGTTTTTACTGATTTGTATAAGCCAAAAGAAATGGAAAAATATTCTGTAACCTTCCAGTGAAAGGCTGGCAGCTAAACTTCAGTGAGTTCATAAATTTGGATAAATGTTTAATTTATTTTTTTTTTCAATCTTTTTATCTGGAAGCATGGCTGGTAATGTTTCCAAAGAGCTGATTTTCTCCTAGGCTTTCAAAATCTTTTTGGTTTCCCCAAGCCAAAAAAAGATTAAGAATATTGTTTCTGCCATTGTTTTTGTATTTCCATTTCCATACCTCGTTCAAACCAGGAAAGAAGAGCTATAAGAAAAAAAAATTAAATACAGTAAACAAATAAAATACAAATTAACTCTTTCAACTATTTAAAAGGTTCAGCCTCAGGTTTATATAAAGGTACATGTTCATTCTGTATCTTCAGTGCTAATTTTCTTATGTCCCTAAAAGAAAATGGACCATATACAAGATCTGTGGTTAAGATCTGTGTGTAACCTTTGTAAAGGGTTTTTCCACAGCATTGGGTGTTGACTGAACATTAAATGACAAAGTGCTTTAAAAAGTCCTCCAGGTGTCTTTCTGCATTTTTTCACACTTGAAACAAATAAAAATATTATTTGATCCAAACTTACAGCTGACTACAAAATGTATGTTGGAGATACTGTCAATATATATTGAAGAAAAATCATAAGGGCAATAGAAGCAGTGTTTTAATGATTACATGCCAAAAGCTTGAGAGAAGAAAAATACTAAATATGCAAATCAAAATTAATCAACATCAATAAAGTTACTCATGTCACTGACTTTGGACTAAGAGTACTGCCCATTTACTTTATCTTTTGTGGTATTCACATACTCTTTGAACAGAGAGAGACATAATTCTCTCTCCCAGGATTTTTCCTGGGGAAGGCAGTGAGAAAGCTCAGACAAAGGAGAAAACAATTCTGATCTCTACTTGCTGCTCCTGTTGTTTGGCATATGTGGAATGTGTTATGGAGATTGTTTACCGAAAGGGATTTGTTAATTGGCCTCTGGTGATGGTTGTTTGGACCGATTGACCAGTTAGGTCAAAGCTGTGTGGACAGTCTGGAAAGGGTCACAGGTTTTTCTTTAGTATAGTATAGTTTAGTATAGTAATAGGGTAGTATGTAATATAATATACTATAGCTTCATAAAGCATTTACTGAGCCTTCTGAATCATGGAGCCAAGGCTCATTACTCCTGCGTCAAGGACGTCTTGCATCGATAATCATTGACCTATTAATTGATGGTATGAAGAAATGAAGGTCCTTGTGTTCTATGCTACAGAAAGATACCCATTTACTTACTGAACTCTTGGACTGAAGGAAATACTTCCTATGTGGACTTAGTGGATTAAAACAAGAAGTGCTGGCAAGAACTAAGTTATGCCAAGAATTACAACTGTTTAAAAGGGTTTAAGAAGCTACAGATGCTTAAATGTTTAGTTTTGCATAGATGGATATTAAACTTAAGAGCTAGATATAAATTGTGTTAAATCAGTGTTTCCTTCACTATCTGAGGTGTAAGAAAGCTTTCCATATTTTTCTGTATAGTCTTTTCCCCCAGCACTTCAGAATGTGATCCTTTTATTTTGATTTATTTCTTAAAGGAAGACCTGAACAACAGAAGGTCAGACAAGATCATACACCAACAGTCCTTAAAACAAAATCGCAGCAGCTTTACAGATGGAATTGTGAATGCTTGGGCTTTTTTTTTAATCTTTCTAAATACTTATCTAGATTCACTCCTGTTTTCAGTTACTTTTAGTACTTCGTGACATTTGTGCATATTCAGGGGCTTCTTCAGTTGTGTTTTTACAAAAGAAAAGTTTGAATTCAACAAATCCAATACAAGTAAATGTCCAGGCACACAACATCAAATATGTAAATTGCCTAATAAACTTACTCAAATCACTTGGATTATTCACAAGCCTGTGGAGAATTATTTACATAAGGAAGGTCAGGAGCATTGCTTTTGTCCTGGTTCTGGCAAGGATGGGGTTAATTTTTGCAGTAGGCCTAAAGGGGTGTGGTTAGGACCTGAAGGTTATTCTACAGGACTGCAGCAGTGAGGGTGGCTTCCACAAACCTCTTTGATCCCCTGACTTCAGGGCGAGGGTGGTGAAAATGAAAAGGAGCAGAAACTATGGAGTTACCTGAAAAAGAACTTTAATAAAGGGAAAAAACAACAAACAACAAACATGGAGAAGCCACACATAGTACAGGGCACGGTCCAAAGACCCAAAACAAAGGGGAAGCAACAATATATATATATACATATATATACATACATATATATATATATATGTATATATATATATACACTCTTGGGGGTGGAACATTCTGGAACTATAAACATATAGGGGAAACTAGTCACCAATAGGGGAGTGGAACTTGGACGACTGTTCTGGTTTTGCATGAGAGACATTTATGGAAGTGATGCAAAGCTTTTAGCCACTAGAAAGTTGTACACGCCTCTGTGAAAAAACACATGTTAAAGACGAAAGACACCCAAGAGCTTCCTCTTTCTCTTGCTGCCAACAGAGGTAACAGGCCCCGGCCCCCTGTGCTGGCCAGGCTCGCTGGGCAGCCCCTGCCACGAAGCCAGCTCCCCTCCCCCGGGGCGCCTGCCAGTCCCCCATCGGCTGCTAGGCAAGGGAGGGAAGGGAAGGCCAGGCCAGGCCAGAGCTACAATTTCTAACATCTTACCGCTAACCCAGAGCCGAGCCAAGTCTGCCCCGAGCCAACTCAGCCAAGATTCTACCACCACAACTACTGGGCAGGGGGAAGGAAGGAGAAGCCCCACACTACACCACCAACCCCACCCCCTCCCGCAGGCGTGCTGCTGCTAAAGTTCTAACCTGGCTAATTAGATCCTAACCACCCCCCCAGCCACAGTTCCCACCATCTTTAACACTCAACCCAACCAGGGTCAAGTTGACCATATGCAGGCCCCGGGTGAAATGTTAACTCTTTCAATGCTTCAATCCTCACTCAAGTGAAAAAAAAGAACAAGATGCAAGCATATAAAAGAATATAAAAACATCAAAGTCAGTGAAGAAAAAGTCAAGTCCCAGATAAGAAAGACGAGGAGATGCCTTAATCTTAAAGCTAAAATTCTCTTATAAAGCTATAGAGAAAGACTCTTTTTCCTTGTAACACATGAAAGTATGGAGAGATGAAAGTATTCAAATTGTACATGTCAAACAAAAGCCTCCAAGCTAAAGTAAGCAGATGTTAAAGTAACTATGATCCTATGAGAAGTTTGAACAGAGAAGGAAAAAAGAGTAATGAAAATCCTATACCCCCAAGAAGAGAAGATCTCTGTTCCCAGAGATCAAGATGATTTTAAAAATAAATAACGAGAACTTTTAGCTTTAAACAGCTTATCTCTAAAACAATACCGCATAAGTTAACATACCCCATAAACACAACTATAAAAAATGTTGTGAAAAATAAAAAGAACTTCACAAATACAAATTTCCCTGGGTAGCTGCTCTTCATGAGAGAACCATGAAAAAACTGGTTTTTTCCTCGTGGAGACATCTCCATAACATTAACAAGATAAACTTCTCTCCCTAAGTGAACTGAAGAAAGACTACTTTAGAAGTAGTAAACTGACTGAAATTTTAAATTTTGTTTCTTTATATTATCAACAAGAAAAAGAAGTTTTGAGGAAAAGAGAAGTGTTCTGATTTTTATTACTCTTTCTTTTAGTTACTGTTAATAAATTTTTCTTTATATCCTTTTAAAATGTTAAACCTACTTTACCTTTCTTCTAATCCTACCTCACAACAAAAAGTGAGCACACTAATAATTAACCAACACTAAAACCCACCACACTCATTAGTACACCACCTGAAAAATTCCAAAATTAACAAAATCTAAAATTAATAAACCAAAATCACTACAACAACTTAACATAATAACACTAAACGCTTATGAAGGAACTCTCAGGCTCACCCTAAGTTAAACAAATGATTCCCAGGGCTTGAAACTAATGCCTGGTTCAAAAGGGGTAAAATCAGGCTGACTTCAAGTCACAGCCGAGCCAGTTCCCACATAGGACCTCATGTCATTGCCAGAGGAAGGGTTCTCTTCAGGTAGAGTGAGTGTGGTGCAGGGAGTGGTCACATACTGTCTCTTGTGGGGCTTTCCCTGGTGAGCTATAATGTTTCTGTTCTTCTATCCTCTGTCATTAGTATTGTTGGTGTTACTGTTTGTTTTGTTATTTCCAGTAAATAATAAATTTGTTATTTCCATATATAATAATAATATAAATATAAAATTATGAACATAAAATATAAATATAAAATAATAATTTGTTATTTCCAGCAAATATTGTTGTTTCCAGTAAATTGTTCTTATCTCAACCTGCTATCTTTACTTTTTGTGTCTCCAATTCTCCTCTCCAGTCTGCCACAGGGGAAAGTAGGATGGGGAGGTAGGGAGTAAAGCAAGTGGCAGTGTGGTTTGGAGTTACAGTGTAAACACTAAATTGAAGAACACTGTTCCTAAACCATGATAGCTTTATACTCTGAAGTATTCTGCACTACTACTGCACTACTGACATGCTGCAAATAGAGTCCTGAAACATTGCCTTTGTTCAAGCACAGTTTCATAACTTCACACAACACAGCATAATAACAATAAATAACTGGTAATAACATCTTCACAATTAAAATCCTGCTATGTACCATTTACTGTTTTCTAAAATGTAAATTTGCAGCTAAAATATCAAATTAGAGACAACATGGGATTTAGGCAGTTTTTCGTGTTCTTTTCAATTCTACAACTAGAAGCAATAGAAGATTATAACAATACTCGATACACAACAGATGCAATATGAAATCTATTCTTTCTGCAGCTAGTAACAAAGGTAATGATATGGATTATATATTCTGTATTAAGTTGCATGTATTATAACATGATAATGTTACAGTACTCTAGGAAATGTTAACGTAACATGCTGAAACACATTTGCCCACTTAAATCATTGTATACCTATGGGGTCATTTTAAAAACTTAGCAGGGAAATTAAAACTGCTCAAGCTGACCCCTTTCAAGAGTGGAGGGGAAAACCAAAGAAAACTTCAGAGAGATTATATGTTAGAGTCACAATTTACTAAAGAAAATAGCAATAAACACAACAATAAAAAGAAACTGCAAAAAGAGAGAGTGGTTTAACCAACAAAAGCAAGATGTCACCTGGTTCTATCTAGGGCAAAACCAAGACGGCATAGGGGCCCCTATGCTTGATCATGTGGGCCAAAAGGACAATTTCATCCAAAGCAGGAATCACACTGACAGTAAGCTGTGTCCGACAATGGAAATGCAGGTACAGGCTCTTGCTCCCACCGTGGCACACCAGTGGTGATTGGTGTGAGTGCAGGGGCTCTCTCCCTCTCTCTTGCTCCTTCTCTCTGGGGATGGTAGCACAGAAGCAACGGTGGTAGCAGGGTTCCAGTGTGGTTCTGTGGCAGCTCCTCACAATGTGGGGCAGGGAAAGGAGAGGGGTGTGGCTCCGGAGCAGCTCCAACCCTCATTCTATGGCAGCAGGGTGTGGGTATTACAAAATTGCTCCAAAATAGGACCAGATTATGAAATGGCCCTGAGGTGACACCAACCTGCTCTGGCACGTCTCCTTCCCTCTGAATCAACCACTAGTGCACCCTCAGTGGCCGTAGCAGCTTTATCTCAGTACTGAGCAGCCATACATTCACAGGACCCTTGGTCCTGCATGCTCTCCTCTCTCCAGTCCGGGCTAGAAGAGAGCCACAACCCTTCCACTTCCAGCCCCTCTGCCTTCCCTGTTGAAACCATCCCCTCCCTAAACTGTGATGTGGGTGGTATTGAATATTCAGCACTGAAGCTCCACTCCCTTGCTTTGTAACCATAAAAATATATAATACTGTAATTCTGTAAGCATTTCTGTGCATATGCACAGAAATACATACAACAATAAAAAGGAGTGGGTTCATAACCTATGCAAAAAACTATCATAAGCTTTCTGAGAATCAAAGAGCTACAATCCTGGTCATCCAAATATGGGTGCTTAAGGAAGCACCTGAAGAAGTTCTACTATATTTCTTGATTATCAGTAAAATAAATGGATATCTCCATAAAAGGGAGATATAAAGAAATGGACAATATAGCAAAGACCCACCAATAACAAAAATAGTTCTGTTTTTTCTACTTGTTCTAAACACATATGCATCTATGTAGGATTTCCACAGTAGGAAAATAGTATGATCTCTGGTTTTTTTCTTATTTTGGAAGCTAGGTTTCTGGGGAAAAGTGATAGGATTTTCTAAAATAGCATTAATTTTCTTTTTTTTACACTGATCTAAGAACATTAATACATCACTTGTACAAAATTATTCATTAATCATTAATTCATCATTGCAGAACTAAGTGGGATTTCACTATCAGAATACCCTGGCATCACAGAAGACCAATTGCACACTGGGCTGTAGCCAGTAATGTAGCTGGTAGATTGAGGGAAAGAAATTGTTTCCCTTTCCTTAAAACCCAAAATATTCCATCCAATTTTTGGTCCCCTCTGTAAAGAAGGATGTTGTTAAAGTGGGCCAAATTCAGTGGAGGACTTCAAGAAGGGGTGGGACTGGAGCACTTGCTGTGTGAGGAGAGGCTGAGGGACCAAAGACTTTTCATCCAGGGGAAGAGACAGTTTCCAGGGAACTTGATGGCAGTCCCTCAATACCTACAGGTAGGTCACTGAAGAGACAGGTCTGGGCTCTTTCTCAAGGTGTTTGGTGGGACAATGAGAAGAACTGATCAAAAATGGAAATGGGAAGTTCCAAGATGAAACAAGGAAGAATTTGATATCACAACAAAAATTACACAGTAAGCAGGTTGTCCAGTAAATCTGTGCAGCTTCTCTCCTTGGAGTTTTTGAGAAGTAAAGTAGACTAAAGACCTCCTGAATTATTCTCTAATTCTGAGATGTCTGCAGAACTACTGTTCTTCAGAAAAAAAAATCAGCAAGGATAGTTCACTAGTTATCTGTCATCAAACATCTCCCATTTTTAGAGAAGTTCATGTATCTCCTCACTTCTGTTTGAAACTGGAATACCTACAGAATTTGGTTCTGTAAAGTTAATTTTAGTTTGTCCTTTGAAAGTCCACAATATGTTTAAAATTCCAGAAATAACAGAGGTGTGTAGATTCATTATGAAAAAAGAACTACAAATACAGGGAAGGAGAGAGTAAAGAAGAAAAAAAATTCCAAGGAAAATATATGGTTTGGTTTTTTTTCCTTCAGAACTTTGACCTCTAAAAATATTTATCATGTAGTTTATAGATGCAACATTTATAGGCTTAAAAGTATGTTTATCTGCTTATATAATTTGAAATCTGCTTCTTGACCATTTGTGTTTAAGTAAAATTTTCCCCTCTAAGAGCGTCACAAATCAGCCCAAATTCCTATAAAGCATTTTCAGCTGACCACACAATAGAAGAACATATTTCAAGACAAAACAACACAAAAAGAGAAGAGGAAAGGAAGAGTGATGTACTGAGATAACAACATTTGTGAAACTATTACATCCCTCTTCCATTTCTCAGCCTAGGCTACTTCCCATATTGTGAAACTTAAAGAATTTTAAACAAAGCAAGGAGATAAAAGATCTTTAAAATATCCAACAGAAGCAGAAAAATAATAGGGAAAAAGAAAACAACAAAAAACTGTTAGAATAGTGTTGTGGTTTACAAACAATATTCCCTAATTTACTACTCCCAGTAGCCTTCAGAGGCTGAGACCTTCTGTCCTCTTCCCAATACTTCTGTCAATGCCCACATCCTGGGACAGGAATCCCAGTTGCCTGGCTTCACTACCACCTAGTTTCATATTGCCAGCCACAATGTCCCAGCATCACAGCAGGCAGATCACCAGGGACTCACCTGGCTGCTTATCCAGGGACAGGAATCAGTTGATTATCTGTGGCCCTGCCTCTTCCTGCTGTTGTGAGGGCCCTGCTCCCTCTTCATCCCCTACTAAGCAAACTGATTTGGTCTTGAATTCCTTCCTACTTTGAAAAATTTCATCACAAAGACTACATACAAGAACATATACATACGGGGTTAGGTACCACACCCACATGAACAGACCAAGCAACATTGTGACCAGTGGCTCCGCACCTAACACACAAATGCTTAGATCCAATTTTTTTCCCTCTCTGGGCAGAACTGTTGTTATTTCAACTCTTTGTTCCCTACATGGAGCACCAATTTAGGCTGTTGTGGTTCAGGAATGGTATTCCCTAACTTAATACTCCCACTAAAAAGACTACAAGCTGGTCCCTTCCCCCCACCTCCAATGGAAGAGAAAAAGCAGAGATCATTGGGTGAAATAAGAACAGTTTGCAGGAAACAGCAATGAGAAAAGACAACGAACAGTAACAGTGATAGTATTAATTGTGGTATTCACACAACTCTTTGAACAGAAACATAATTCTCTCTCCCAGGATTTTTCCTGGGGAAGGCAGTGAGAAAGCTCAGACAAAGGAGAAAACAATTCTGATCTCTACTTGCTGCTCCTGTTGTTTGGCATATGTGGAATGTGTTATGGAGATTGTTTACCGAAAGGGATTTGTTAATTTGATTCTGCTGATGGTTGTTTGGATTGATTGGCCAATTAGGTCAAAGATGTGTCGTGACTGTTGGAGACAGTTTTCTTTAGTATCTCTTTAGTACAGTATAGTATTAGTGTAATATAGTATAGCTTAATAAAGCAATTGTTCAGCCTTCTGAATCATGGAGTCAGAGCACATTATTCCCTGGCTGGGGGTTGCTCATCTACGATAATTAATACCAACAGTGTAGAAAAGTGGGGATGATTCACATATAAAAATGCTCACCATGGACCAAGACAATGAAAAAATGGTAGACCATGCTACCATGTTCTTACTACTGGAAGCCACCCCCTTCTTGTCAGAAGCCAGAGACAGTCTCTTTCTCCCACAACTGGCAATGACATGAGATGGTATCAACTAACATTGAGGACCTGGCCAAAACTAGGACAGAAGGTTTGAGAGAGGTGTCAGAATTTTCCACTGCAGACAGTTTCATGTAATGACAAATTGAAACTGTTTGAGGGGTATTTTGGGAAAAGTTAAGGTCCATTCCTAGCTGAAATGAAAAGACATAATTGATTGTAGCCAACATCCTTTTAACCAGCTGAGTACCTGAGTCAATACTTGTCTATTTTATAGGAATTTGATACTGTGGGGTTATCCATCAACTGCAAACCTGACAAGTAATACCATTAAGCATTCTCTGCTATGCCAAAGTGTGAGTTTTTCTAAAGACTTCTGGCTTCAAAGCAGAATCTTTCTAAGGTTATACTTTAACCAACTAAAAAAGCCTCAATATAGCAGGCAGAACATCTGCAGCTCCCAGGTACCACGGAATAAATCCCCAAAGCCAACCTGGGCTCCTTCTGTGAGGTATGTTCAAGAATCACCCTGATGTAACCTTGAAAACAGTAATATACTAAGGTGAATTCTTTTCATATGCTGAGATCACAAGCTGAAATTCAGTGTGTTGTCTAGATTTATTCCCATACTCTTAACAGCCAGTTTCTGTCTCCACCTTTCCCTAATCCTGGGCAGAAATAGGATCATGTTTTCTACAGGATTTGTGGCTACTCTTGCACATCATTCACACTTCCTCTTCTATTGACTGTTCCAAGCTGTAATGTTCAAGCCTAGTTATTCCCACTACGGTCTTGGGCAGTTTTCATATGACTGGTCCTTCATCCCTAAAATTAGTATCTGTATTAACTGTACCAAAATAACTAAACGGTCCCTCCAGATGGTGATTTAAGCATTTTTACATGCTGTTATAAAGATGGGCATTTTGCATTGTGATCAGTCTCAGTAGACTATTTTCAAAGCTAACAAATTGTAGGTTTTAGTATGCTCTTCAACTCATATTTTGAAATTTGTTTTGGGAACCGAATGCTTTCTTTACAGCCTAGGTTTTTTATCTGTCACAATTACTGCAATCTAAACCTAACACAAAAAGTGTATCAGGGAATTCTAACACACCCCTTTCTCAGAGAAGCATTTAAATTTCAGCGTTGTGAGCCCTGAAACAAGTGGTATGCATAAAAGTTTCATACTTCTCTCAATTAACAAGATCTTTTCCTAATACTATTAGCCTGAAGCCCATTTATCTGCAAAACCCTGCAATAACCCAACACAATGAAGCAAGGGCCAGCAAGGGCAAAAATGAGGGCAAAAGAACCAAAAAGCAGGCTGAGCCAGGGCAAAAAAAGAGACCAAAATCTTGTGATACAGTTACTTTTATACCTCTGGCTGCTTCCAAACTCTGCCTGCTGACAGGAGACCATTGGCCCAGTCCAACATTCCACTGGAGTCCATTGGTGGAGATGTTTCACCATCTGATTGGAGAAGCCTCTCTGGAGGGTACATTGCCTTTGGTGTTCCCCTGCTGACTGCCTGTCCCATGTGAGACATGAAATGGTTGCCAGGCAAAGTCTCCCCAGAGACAAGGCTTTCTCCCATCATCTCCTACTTGACTCCTGCAAGTGGCACATGTGTAACCCCTCCCCCCATCTGACAAACAGTGTGGAGACAGAAATCAAAATTAAATTGGCTGCTCATAGTAACCTTTTTTTTTTTCCTTTTATACCACAATTGCAGAAGATTACAGTCATACTCTGTTGCAAAATCTTGAAGCTGGGAAGGAACAATCCCATGCACCAGCACATGCTGGGACTGACTGAACACTGGAAAGCATCTTGGCAGAGATACAGAGTCCTGTTGATCTCAGGCCAACCATGCATTATCATTCTTTCTCAGGAATGAGAGCTACACTCAGTTAACAGGTAGGGGTTTTTTTTGGTGATAGCACTGGAAAGTATTCCAGTGGTGCAATTATCCTCCATAAAAAGATCAGATATCCAATCTACATAATGTGATTAAATGCGCCTGAAATCCAACTTGACAAAATCACGAGTGATCACTTGGAAAACCTTAGGTTTACACATAATAAAAAATCATTATCCAGAAGTATAAAAGCTTATTGTTAAAACAGTGACCTTTAAAACACTTTATAGTTTCAAAATATTTCAAAGTATTACAGTCTAGACTCTAATGAAAATCCTTACTCACACTTGGAAGATTATTTCCTCTGAATAATGCCAGGAGTCTCTGAAGAACCTTTTAAAGGACAGCTTTTGGAACATGGTACTGTAGCAGTTATATCTCAATGTGGAGGCTTATTTCAAG
Source organism: Hypocryptadius cinnamomeus (assembly GCA_013400635.1). NCBI lineage: Eukaryota > Metazoa > Chordata > Aves > Passeriformes > Zosteropidae > Hypocryptadius > Hypocryptadius cinnamomeus. Next base: position 17,465 of record VYZP01038524.1, on the reverse strand, counting down.
ATTGATAAACATCTGCATTCTCTCTCCTAATTTTAATTGAATTATTTTCACAATGCCTTTCCTAGGTACTGCCAAATACCTTGAAATGCACCACATCTCAGTAAATATAATAAATCTCAGTATATAATAAATATGTTAATTTTCCCTTGGGAGCCAACAAGCTAATTAACGGAGTAATTAATAAAAAACAGCTGGAAGTCTATATTGGACTTGAATGACAAAACCAAATTTTGAAACTCAACTTTCATCCAAAAATAATCTTTAAATAATAATCAATATTTTGCTTACTACAGTCTACAGACTTCTACCAAGCTGCTCTTGAGATTGTATATTATGGTACTCTTGAATGCTTTACACTGGTTTCATGATTTTTTCTGCAATTATTCCAAGAAAAGATAGTCTCCTAGATTGTTTCTCATTCTAAATTAAATTAGTGATATGTGGCACCACATTTTCTACTATGTGAAATACTTTAGTTGGTTTGGACTCCCTTGTGACTAGAAAAAGTTTTCAAATAATGGAAATCATAAGAGCTAGTGTCGTTTAGTTACTTTCATAAGCATATTTCTTATGTGTGCCAACATACATGTCCTACAAATACTACAGCATAAAGACATTGCACCAATGCAATTTCTGTTTCACCAACATACAATAAAACATATTTAAAAACTGCAGCATTCGGTATTTTTTAATTCGAAAATATATATTTAAGAAGTCAAACAATAGAATTCAGTTGTGTTGACTACAAGTAAAGGTTTAGAACTTGCACATGAAGTATTTACTCTGTACACCACTGAATATACATTGCATAGCACACACTGCCTGTATTAACATTGCATATAGTGCACTGACAGAAAACATGACAATGATTGGAAATTCAAGCAGACAGGAACCAACTTATTCCAAGCAAATTATATTCTCTTTCCCCTCTTATGCAGAATTACCTCAGGCAAGCAAAGGTTCTTTTAATCTATCTGCTCTTCACGCTCCTTTTGACAAAAAAGCAGGTTCTTTCCTAAAAGTTAACAAATTAGAGGAATAGACTATATATATTTTTTATTTTTTTGATATATGTGAAAATATATCCATTTTCTCCCAGGGCAGATTTAGAGTACATCATAATCCCTTTTTTATACTAAATAACATTGCGTGTCCAGTGCCAAAACACACTTTTAGAAGAAGAGGTAAACAGACTAAGTTCCCAAAACAAAATTATTTTACTTTCAGAAGACAAAAGGGAAGAAGACTATATCAGTGAAATATTTTATTAAGAAGCAAGCTTCCTGAAACTGTAGGTTGCACTGTCAACTCATCTATATTTTTTACATTGTAAAAACCCAATTCTTTCTACTCTTCTCCAGTCATGCAAATAATGTTCCTCAACATGCAAATAATACACCCTCTCAATTTTTGTATGCATATAACAGAATGAGGAATTCTTTCTCTGTTTGATATTATGCAGACATGCAAATAAATAGAAATTTTTGTCTTTGAGTACCACAGCTAGGATTTTAAGCACCGTGCAATGACCATACAAAATACTGTTCAGCACTGAGATGTTATGTTACGCTTCCTTTAGCTAATTTGTTTCTTCAAGGAGCCCAAGTTTCTGTTTGAGAGAACTGCATGAATACCAAAGATGCTTCTTCAGATCAGATATTCAGACCGATATTTACTTATACTACCAACTTTACTTCAGTCATTATCCATCACCTATGATCCAATGAGAAAGTGAACTTCCAGCCCACCAAGATTCATCTATCACCATATGCTATGACTACTCAGGCAAGGGTTCTGATGGTGCAAGAACGGAAACATATAATACATGATAAATTCTAGATAATTGTTGGAATGTCTCCATGCAAATTCTCCTTGTTATAGATGAGTAATGAGATGGTTGGCTCTCACAATTAAGGGGTGAACATTATATGTATGTTAACAGAAGTTTTGTAGATGTATAGTTATGTTGCTGTAATATGTCCTCCCCGCTCCCCGCATTGGTATCACAGGATGGCCTTGGTAGTCAGAGCATTTGAGGAGGGTTGGCTTGTTACTATAGTAACTCCTGACCTCCAATCAAGATGTAAGAAAGCGATCTCCATGACTGGACAGCAAGGAAGGAGTTGACTGACAAGACTCTAGGACGGGCCAGCGATATAAAAGGCGGAGGGATGAGGGGGGCATCCATCTTGAAGATGAGCACGTGGCTGGCTAGTAGTCATGGGGGCTTCCCAGCGCTGAAAACTTTTTCCTTATTCAGTCCTTTGTTGTAATTTTTGTTAAGGTTTAATAAACCTTTGAAATTTTGAAAGTGAGCGGTCATTTCTCACATCCTGCTTACCTATACTTCCTCACAACAGCATCAGTTGTACTTCCAAAGGAGTGTCTTGGGGATGGTTTATGTTCCCATCCCATTTTTAGGATCTTCGATCTGTTTTGGTTTGTTTTGTGCCTGGGGTGGTTGCTGTCCCTGCCCCATCCTCCCTGGCTCTGGGGCTGTCGCAGTGAATGGAAGCTGAGCTGGGGTTTCTGGGGGGAGTTGAGGGCAGGCTGAGAGGCAGTCTGCTGTCTTCCGGTGGGTGGTTCAATGGGACGCACATGGCCAGTATCTGTAACCAGGGACCCTGCTGTTTCTGTGGGTTTTGCCTGCTTCTCTTTGTTTTGCTCTGGCACTGTGACTGAGCTTGCCGGCTGGGCTTCTTTTGCTGCTCTGCTGCTGGGAAGCCCAGAGCCAGTGCATACCCCGCCAGGACCCGGGACCACCCTTGTTTCCCGCTCGAGGGCTGCCCGCACCCTCCGCACAGCCGGGATCCGAAGAATGAGCCAGGACCGGCGAGAACATCCCAAAGAGCCTTTTACGGCATTCAGGAGCTGGACTGCTACTGCCCACTCCCAGCGTACCTCTGCCATTGCTCAGCGTTTGTGCTACACTGTCGGTTTTCACCCTCTGCCTCCCGGGAGGTCCTGCCCTTCCAGCTTGCTGCTTCCAGGAGCCCTGCTGGGGCACTGGAATCGGCTGCGTCTCGGGGGTTTGTAAAGCAGGCCCTTTGTCCATCCCTTCCCGTCTCGGTCAAGCCGCCATTACCATGTGATCCCTGAATTCGCACTGGCGTGGCCCCTGCAGCCGCAGGGGAACCATCACACCCACGCTGCCCACCCGGAGTCACTAGCGCCCCACTGTGGCTGCGGCCATAACTACACCAAAGGGGAAATTGCCTGCAGCCCAGAGAAGGCTGTTACTGGGTTTCTGGCATAGTATTCCCACTAAAAGCGGATGAACAAAGCCTCGTAAATCTCGAGAATTTATAATGCCCTTTCCAACACAAGTTTTGAGACTCAAAATAAACTTTGGGTAAGTATGTTAAAACTTATCCAGACTCACTTATTGAAGCATATTCATTGTTAGTTGTATCATCAAGCCCTCACTTAAAGGATCAATAAGAGCACAGGATACAGAAAAAACTGCATCTTAAATACAGCAGTGTCAGCAGCTTTAAAATCTCTGTGCCCAGGGCTTTTGCTGTTCATGGCATAGTATTTGCTTCACTGGCTGCTTAATCTTTGTTCAGGCAAAGTCTTTTCTTCTGGTTTTTTGAGTTTTGTTCTTTTTGGGTTTTTGTTTTTTGCTTCTCTTTTCAGTTTTTAAGGGGTCTTTTTTCCCTTTTTCTTGACCCTGAAAGCTTTAATGGTGTTTGAGCTGCCTTAAGGGCAAATTCCACAGCTGCCTGTCCAAAGCCATGGGTATTGTACTGGCAATAGTGGAGTAAAGCAGCCTGGCTGTGGCCCAGTTGCTGTAAGCAGTGCCCAGCTGAGAAGAGACAAGAAGTGTCTCCAGCTCAGCTGCTCCGCCTGGCCCTGCCTACCCTGCTGTGCCTTCCTGTAGGGAGGAGGTTGACTCTGGATGAGCCATCAGGTATTCATTTACTGCTGGAACTGCTCTGTGAGGCTCCACAGGACCCCACAAAGGATCTGACACCATCTTGTCCCTTTATTCTACCTACCCAAGGCCATCCCTCCAGGCCTTGTATTGGAAGGAGGTATTTCCAGCATTTCAGGTGTCTGTTCCAGTGTGGTTGCGAAATTTAGCAGTTTGGTATCTAGCAGTTATTTACCTTTTTTACCCCCTGCCTGTTGGTGTTCTGTTTACTAATAAACTGTTCTTTTTCCCACTTTCATTTATTAGTATTTGCTCCTTGTTGGTAAAAAGGGATTGTTGGAACCCTTAAAGGGAGACAACCTCATTCCAGAATATTCTCCTTAAATTGTCTCAAACCAAGACAGTATCACAAGGCAAATTTCTTGACTGTATTGAAATTATTCCCTTGGGTTTAGGTATTTCTGTAGCTGAGATGAACTGCAAAAAATACAGTTATAATCTTTAGATATACTAATCTCTTACATGAGAAAGAAAATACATGTAAATATGGACTTAATCTTGGATGATGATAATGTGCAGGAAAACATAGAATACACACTTATGATTTTTAACTCCTCTGATATCTGTTAATTTTTTTTCATTTCACTTACCCGGAAACCAAGTAGGTAGATAACAAGAAAGTCTCTTCCAAATGGTGCAACCACACAAAAATAAGGCAGGGGGAAATGGTTTCATAGAGTCTGCATTTTCCCTGTAGAGGCTAATTATGTTAAGTCTATTAACCACTAAATAACAGGTGCTTCTCCAAAGGCAAAGTGAAAGCTAATGTCTAACTTGAGACAGATGGAAAGTTCTATTGGGTTGCCAAGCTTAAGCCACAATGTTACAAGTTCACTGAAAACTCATAAAAAGCTTAGTTTTTAAAATTCAGACTCATATATGACCCAAATATATGGAGACTAAGTTCTGAAGTTACACAACTGACCAGAGATCTTTCGTGAAAGTGAAATTTCATCTCAAAATTTATGAGGCTTTTTGCATATTTCTTTTTCTATCCTGCCTTGGGCTGCTTTAGATATAGAAAAGTACCTTGTTCTCTATTTCTTGTGTTCTGCTTTTAGAGTCATTCAAGAAGTGAAAATGAAAAATATAAAGGAATGTGTATATGTATCACTTAGTCAAACTGAGTTTTAAAGTTTCAGCGTTCCGATCATGTTTGGGGTGAGAGCAAGGATGAGAGTTCATGTGCAATGCAAGCAATCTACCCAGCACTATCTTAGCACTTACATAATCTGTTTTCTATTTTACTTAACTGTTTTCTATTTTACGTAACTGTTTTCTTTAAAGCAGTTCTCACACAGACTTTCATGGGGAATGTTCCTGCATATTATATACTGTTTGTTTCATGTCTAATGCTGAGTAACTCTACCAGAAAGAATCAAAATAGAGAACTGTTGTGGAAATTTAATGGTATCCCTTGAAGAAAATTACACACACATTTGTGCTGAAATATACAATTTTAATGAACACTGCATTGAGCAGAGTCCTACTGCAATACGCAGTGTAGAAACATGGAGTAGTAGAAACACGGAGTATCCAAACATGTGCCACAAGTATATTTCCTATACACATTTGCACCAGCACCAATCCAGAGTGCAGTTGCATGGGACAAGTCAGCCCAGCCCTGGATTCTGTTGCCCAAAGGTGACTGTTCACTTGGACCCTGAATGTTCAGATTCCAGGATGATCTACAAGACAATTCATGGAGGACAACCTCACTCTCTTGCAAGGAGTCTGTTATGTCTCAGGCATTCCTGCTTTCAGCCACTTTGACTCCTTGCAACCGGGCCTCCTTGTCCTCCCTCTATGCAAAACCATTCTTCTGTCACAAATTACCACAGCTGAGCAGTTACAAATAGAATTTCTTTGTAAGAAGTAAATGCTAACTGAAGTATTATCCTGAACTGAATATAATGTGCACTTCTAGGTTGAAATCCATCCCTCTCTCTCTCTCTCTCTCTCCCTCCCATTCGTTCCCTATTTCCCCAGTTTCCATCATCTCCCAGTGCCTCTAACCTAACGGGGATTTGCATTGATTTCAAGTGTTTTACTCCCACCCATTTTCCACAAATAAGAGGTAGAAAAGTAAGTGAGTAAGCCTCACTTTTGGCTGCATGCTTTCCACAAAAGGGGTTAAGCTAATGCACTTGGTATGTTTTTTTCCGCAGGAGGGTGTTCAAGTACTGAGAATAACACAGCTAAAAATGTCACACTTCTCTCAGTCTGACTGCCATAGATCAAGCGCTACAATGTTCAATTCATGCCCCGACAGGTGCTGAGTGGTGGCAGGTTTTTAGGCCACAGAAATGTTTTCCTTGGCAGTTAGCCCCACATTCCTTATTCTATCCAGCATACTTTCATTTGCAACAGAACAATAATACATTGCACCAAGAAGCCAGCCAGTTAGCCATGAAAGGCTAGCATTTACTAGAAAATCAAAACAGCTTCATCACATAATCCTACTCCTAGATCCAGAACAGAGGGGCAGGTGTTAGAAATCATTTAGCTGCATTTTGTTGTCTAGATTTTTCTGACTAGGAAGCTGACTCGTTTGTCTCATTTGCAACAGGTATCTGGTAGAGGATAACCAGTTCTATTTCCTTCCATCAGCACATGAACTCTGAAACATCAAGTCTGTCAAAATAAGATGTCAAAGCAACATTCACTGTAGTGAGCCTGCCAAATACTAGCCAGATGCTGGAAAGGGCCTAACTAGTATGTGGTTGCCCACTTTCTGTTGTGAAGGCAGTGTGCACATTCAAAATAGGTTATTAACAATTATCCAATTATTGGATTCACCAAAATGAAAGTTGTCCTTTGGCTAAATCCATGCACATTAATCTTACACAGTAAAGTTCTTCCTCATGTTCAGATAAAACTTCCTGTGTATCAGTTTCTGCCCATTATCTCTCACCCTTCTCAGCACCACTGAGAACTGCCTGGCTTCATCCTCTTTACACTCTCCCTTCAAATATTTCAGATACTTATAGATATTGATAAGGTTCCCTCTCAGTCGTCTATCCTCCAGGCTAAACAGGCCCATCTCCTTCAGCCTTTCCTCATAAGTGAGATGTTCCAGTGCCCTCATATTCTTCACTGACTTCCTCTGGACTTGCTCCAGGATCTCATTGTCTGTCTTGTACTGAAGAGCCCAGAAGAGGACACAGCACTCCAGATGTGGTCTCACCAGGGCTGAGTAGAGGGGCAGGATCACCTCCTTTGACCTGCTGTCAATGCTCTTCCTAATGTACCCCAGGATACCATTGGCCTTCTTGGCCACAAGGGTACAGTGTACTCTTGTCAACCAGAATCCACAGGTCCTTCTCTGCAGAGCTGCTTTCAGTAGGTCAGCCTGCAGCCTGTATTGGTGCATGGGGTTATTCTATCCCAGAGGCAGGACACCACACTGGCCTTCGCTGCATTTCAGAATTCCAATACGCCCATCTCTCCATGCTGTTGAGGTCCTTCTTAATAGCAGCCCAGCACTCTGGGTATTGGCCAGTCCTCCAAGTTTTGTCATCAGCACACTTGCTGAGGAGGCTCTCTACCTCTTCAATCAAGCCTTTGATGAATAAATTAAACACTGGAGCCAGTAGTGGACCCCTGAGGAGTACTAATAGCTACAGGCTTCCAACTAGACCTTGTGCCGCTAATCACAACCCTCTGAGATCTGCAGTTCAGTCAGAATTCTCTCAATACTGTGCACTGTATGTTCACCTAGCACGCACTTCCCTTGAGGACATCTTGAGAGACAGTATCAATAGCCGTGCTGAAATCCAGGTAGACAACAACCACTGCTCTCCCTCATCTATCCAGCCACTTGTCCCATTGTAGTAAGCAATCACATTGGTTAGGCATTACTTCCCTCAGGTGAATCCATCCTGACTAATCATCTTCTTGTCTTCCATGTGCAGGGATTGAGGTGAGGCTGACTAGACTGTAGTTCCCTGTGTCCTCCTTCCTGCCATTTTTGAACATTGGAGTGACACTTGCTGTCTTCAAGTCCTCAGGTACCTCTCCAGACAGTCATGGCATTTCAAAGCTGATTGAGAGTTTTCTTCTTCCATCCTGGGTCAAGGTTTCTCATCTTTCTCATCTCTCTCTGTTCAAGCTTCTCATTGGATCACAGCTACTTCAATATTTCCTTGCTTCAACATGGGTGCCGCTCATGGCTGTGGATATAACATCCCCCCAGTGCATTCCATGAATTACAGGGAAAAAGAGTCTGATGTATCAATTATATCTTCACCATAGCCTTACAAGAGAATTTCAGCCCAAGACTAAGGCATCTCCTTATTCTCCCATCTCCCATCCAAGGATTTTACTCCTTCTTCACTGACCTTGGTATCTCCATGGGTTTTTTTTTAAGTGTCTTTAGTGCCCTTTCCTTTTTCTCTCACTCAAGAGAGGATTGATGCCTGCAAGTTTCATCTGTGCACTAAAAGTTAGTATCTCGCCCAGGCCTGCAGATGGCCATGCAATCTCTGCCAGGCGGCAGCCAGTCTGGCTGTAGGGCTGTTTACTGGCCCCTGCTGCAGTCAATTCCAGCAGCAGGGCTGCTTTCTGCGCGGGGCTGCAGGGCTGCTTCTGTTTTTAGCTGCATGATTTTCTGCCAGCAGGATGGCTCGGCAGCTCACGGCCAGAGTGGCTCCAAAGCCAAGCAGAGCTGACCTGGCTCGCCAGCCATGGTTGGAAGTCAGCGGTGGCAGAATCTCAGCCGAGCCGCGCCACAGGCCGACCGCACCACGCAGCCGAGTGGGGCTTGGTGTGGCCATGCAGTGGAGCGGAGCCCACCCTGGCCACATGGCAGAGTGGGGCCCGGCCCGGCCAGCGCTGCGGCAGAGTGGGGCCCAGCCCGGCCCCACCAGGCCATGCGGCAGAATGGGGCCTGGCCCAGCCAGCGTCCAGATACGTATTCGAAAGCCGGAAGCAAGACAGCTTTCCCAGGGCTTGTTTGTCTTAAAATGTGATTTCACAGAAGCATATTGAGTTCTCTTAAGTGGTTTAACAGGTTGTCAATATTCAAAACTAGCCAGCTCATTGGTTCGGCCAGATCCGAAGGAACCTTACAGGGAATGACCTCCGGAGCTGGTGGATTTTTTTTTTCCTGTCTAAAAACCAAACTATGTTAAACCACAGCAAATTTACACCCAAATTTCACATTTTCTAATTTGCATCCAGGGATTTGAGTCTACTTTTATCCAGAAAACTGTGACTTAATATGAAGCCACTTCTCAGATTAACTAAAACACCCTAAATTACTATCACAGCAACTCCAGATGATTTTTAACCAGTAAGCGCCAGAAAAAGTTTTGGGTCAGAAAGTTCTTGCAAGTAACCTCAAGGGCCCAAGAAAAGCTCAAAACAGCTGAAAGAAATAGGAAGGTTAGCCGATAGAATTTTAAGACATTCAGCAAGACCAAATGGTTGAATTTAAGGCTCAAAATGTAAAGAAAAGTTATTTTCTATTGAAAAGACAAAGTTTGGAAGAAAGCTTTATACAGACATGTGGGCTCTACTGTATCTTTTATGATTCAATATGTCATTCTAAGGTTATGCTACAGACAGTGTTCATAGTACAGACTATATCATGATTTCCAACAGCCTAAATAGCAAATTCTCCACATGACTTCTCTCAAACTTTTCTTCCAGAAACAGAAATGAACCCCACTCTGCCCTACACATAGTTTCCATTAAATAGCTTTTTCAAATCCAGGAAGAATATCAAAATTTTAAGACTAGTTCTTCCAGCCTCCTGGACTCAAGGCAGCTAATTTTTTCTTCTGATTTTAATGCATCAGTCCTAAAAGGAAAAAAAATCTTCATTATTCTTCCTCTGAAAGCAGTAATTCTGCAATGAATTGTCAATGCCTGAAGATTAAATGCTAGGAAGGCACCAGACAATTTTTATGTGTTGGTAGAAAAAGCCCAATTTTCTCTTCATCCCTCCTCAACCCAAAATGGGCAGTAAATGTTCTAAGAAAAATGACAAACAGAAAAGCACAACAGCAGAGGCTGCTGAGCAGGGCTGATTCTTTTTTTTTTTTGCAACAAAGGAGTTTTGAATTGTGTTCTCTACTTAAGCAGAAAAAAAGAAACTTCAGTGTGTTTTCACAAAATAATTGCATTGAATGTTTATGTTATGACAAAATAGCATTCTTTGATTAAAGTTCATTTTGCCAGAAATTTTTCTATTGGCTCAATATGAATTGGTATTGGCAGTAAGATAAAAGAATACCAATACATTATTTCTCTTCAGGAACAAGCAAGGAGCAGGGCAGAACTTCACTATCCCCAATCAAAAAATTCACCTCTCAGGGTTTCTTCACGGAACTGTAACTAATAGAGGAAGTAAATAATCCATTTAATTCCACATATGCACAATTTATGCATTATCCAAATGAAGACATTATAATTTTATCATTAATGTCCCAAATATTTACATTTGTAAGACTTTGGCCTCACAGGCACCTATGATTCTCACAAAGTGAATCAATTAGTAAATTTGGGTTATTGAATAGGTCAGAAATGTCAGTCGAATTTGCAGTTACCTCCTTAAGTCTTAAAAAATCTTCCTTTCTTTCAGTGTTGGAATATACTATGATTTAACCCCAATGTGTAAAAATATCCTGTTTGCAAAACATGTCTTCCCTTAAAACAAAGAATAAGAACTATTCAGTCCTGATGATCAAATTGCCTGTGCACACATCATTTTAAAAGACAAATACATGAAGCAATAGAAATAGTATTTCACAAAAAATTATTTGTCATATCAAATTGAAATAAACAGTCACACCTGGTACTTTTTTACATAATTAAGTTTACTCAGGTTCCAGTGAAAAAATACAGATATCCTGGGAGGCTCTCTAATAATTTTCTATTTATTTCAATGTACATCTAAGGAAAGACAGAAGGACTGTCCCACATAAGGCAAAGATGTATAAGGACTACCAAATAATTTAGGAAAATACATTATTTCAGAATTTAATAGGATTTACATTAGAATAAGGAAAATTAACTCAAATGTAACATCCTTACATTTTGTAAGAGCTATTTTGTATTAATTTAATTGCAACTAAGAAATAAAGTCTTCCTACTGAAAAGTAGCAAGGCTACACAATTTACTCACAACAGTTTCCTGAATAAAATGCAGGTTTTTATCCCCAAAGATATCTATGAGCTCAAATAGTAACATGTCCTCATAAAGTTCCTAGACTTCATATGGGGAAGAAATGTTAAGAAATAATTCTATCATTCATAGTCAGATAGCATGAGACCTTGTATGTAACTACTTTTGCAGTAGGACATGCACTATCTACCTGTTAGCAAGCAGAATATACATCAGGAGTTTCTTTTCTGCTGATACTTTACAACGAACTAAGCACTGAAGAGTCGTAAATTCAATTGTAATGGAACTTCTTCAAGTATTCCCAAAGAAGATCAATTAATGTATTCGAGTTCTGCCTTCTCAGTTGCTTCATCAGCTACTGCTGCATCTCAGTTGTGATACCTTGAGTCTCCTCATGCACTGTCTTGGCTGTAGTTTCTGCCTAGTTGAGGAGCCTCAACTAACTACAGCTTGTATACAGAGCCTCAGGAGCAGGAAAAGTTACAAATGTTTTCCTGTTGCCCTGAAATTCTTCTCTTTCTGGCATAAGCAATTTGAAGTTTTAGTCTTTGTGACAGAGAGGACCCTGCTAAATCTCTACCAACAGCAAACACTCTGTTGAAATTAAAATATGTGGTTACTTCCAAAAGTAAACACAAGAATGCAGTGAATATAACTGAAGGCACAGAGTGGAGTAACAGGAAACTAAAACATGGAAACTAATCTGCTATTACTTAATGGATCTGTGCTTGCAAATTACCTTGGGCAAGATATCTGTACTGAGTTAATAATATAAAAATGCGTGTGCTTCCGTAAGGTATTTTCAAATGTCCTTCAACAGATCATATATATGATTTCCACTGAAATTAAGTGAATTGAATTCCTAACCTTGTTTGGTATTCCTGAATCCCACACACGATTATCTAGTGCATACCACTTTCAAAAATATGAGCATGGAGAATATTTGAATACCCCTTTGGCTCCTTAAGTCAACAACTACTTAATTAATCCTCTACTTAGCCTTTGCTTCAAAAAAGTACAACAAATCCAAGTATTTAGTATTCTGCATTTCCAGCTTCAAAATGGAAGAATGCACAAGAAGAAAAGCTTACTTAACAAATTTCTGGCACCTTTGCAATGCTTATAGTACTTACTTCACATGTCTCTTTTTAGGGTACATGCAATTTTTTTCCAGGAGAAAACTGTTCAGTCAAACATTTTTCCTTGAATGATAGCAGTAACAGCCTGAGACGAGAGATATGGGACTCCAGGCAGCTCTTCAAAATGCAGTGTATTGTATCCAAGTTGTTACAGCAGTCCAGGGTCCTGGGTGACAGAGCCATGCCTACAGCTGCCAGCTCCAGCTGTAGACAAGCCTGAAGACCCTTTAATTTTGGTTACAATGCCTTATATATTTTTCTTTGCTGAGCATTTTAATACATAATCAACCAATCAATACCTTTACTATTACCTACAGCCTGTCATAACCACTATCATTACCATATTATGGTCAATACTATTCAATCACATGAGTTAGTATATTAAAGTTAATGCTTAAAGTTGTTTTTCAATTTTGTTGCAGTGGAAAATTCTTAAACCTTTTTTCTACTTGCCACATTGACATGTCTTGTTTCTCTGTAGTATCTTTCTGCTTGGTAAAAACATTCTTTTGTTTGTGGTCAGCTTATCCTTTGCTCTAAATCGTAAAATCTCTTTGCAATTCGACATAATCTTTGCTTTCTTAGTTGTCCAGTAAGACTGGCTCAGCAATCCTCAATTTACACATCTATTATTCTTCAATATCAAAAGTTGCTTCCATCTTTATTTCATTCTCAGGTTCTACATTCAGAGAGCTTTCTGCCAAGCATACATATCTGTGAAACTTTCTTGTCAAACTTTCATCTTTCCCAACAGATAGGAAAAATATTTTATATTGGCTTTCTCATTAGGTTTAATTTTCTTGTTATGCAAAAGAAACAGTCCGAAGTTCTACTTTTAAATTATTTTAATCAGTATTTGATTTGGAAAGATATGCAATTAAGACTAAGCATTTCATTACTATTTTTTCAGGGCCATTAAGCTAATTATTACTCAAATCTCAAATTGTGTTAAATTTACTCAGAATTCAATTTCAATTAGTACCAGGGTAATTATTCTTATTCATGGACTGTTTATTGAACAGTGAGTAGATATGAAAATATCTTATGGGAAGTGGCTTCCTTTCAGGTTATGATGTTAATGTTTTGTTTGAAAGTGCAGTCACAGTCCATTTGGACCTCTCCAATTTATAGCACTGTCTATTCTGTGATTTAAACTGTATTTCATGAACTCATTAAGAAACACAGCAACTAAACATGATAAACAGCGGCTCAATTTCCTTTTCTCAGAGCAGTATATCACATGAATTCATTTATTCAGCATTTCAAGTCATAGGGTTTCATAACTTATAACCCACAGCCCTTAAGATCATGTGGGGAAAAAAAGGCATTATTTACATAGCTAAGGGTGAGACTGTTCATCCTTCCAACTTCGTCACAATGCAAATATCCTCTGGATGACACCAGGAAGCACAAAAGCCTTAGTAGTCTAGCTGCTGTTAGATCCACTTCAAAAGCATTCTGGGCTAGCTTTCTGGGCTAGCTGCTGTTAGATCCACTTCAAAAGCTTTCTGGCATTTTATACCTTCCAGTTTAGAGGGCTGGTATCTACTGTTTCCATAAGTTAGTGGATTCTGATGACACTATCAGGGAAAACATGATTTCCAGAGGAGACAACAATCTTGCAGGAGACAATTGCTGCACAAAGGCCCTGTAACTCTTTCTGGCCACCTGTCCTGCCTGTATGATGCTCCTGCTTTGACCTAGTGACACCGATCCTGGTATCCATCAGGCAAGAGCCAGCTTAGCCTACATCTAACCAGCCATTGAGCAAAAAAAAATCACAAATGCTCAATAGGCCATGTTGGTGCTTAGGCCATTCAGTCATTGGAGGGGGGAGAATAAGTCACCTAAAAATAACTTATGGTCAGACAGCAAATTTCTCACAAATAGGAACTGTGTTAAGAAAATGGTAGAGTAGAACTTAAAAGTTCTGTATCCTCCTTTGCCTTCTTATTGGGACTAAAGGCTAAAAGGAACCTAATCCTTTACTAGGGGTGAGGAAGGGGTTGGAATGGTATTTAATCCATATTTTGAGTCATTGCTTTAGAAGCTATAATTCTTACAGATTCCAGAGAAGAACCTTAAATGGATGTACTTTCAGATTTCCAGTTTTAATTTAACAGCTTTGAAGTATAGATCAGTTTTTCTTGAAATTAAAAGTTATAGTGGTTCTATCAAACAAAGAAAATTTTAACATGTCTAAAAAGTTAGTCTCCTTGTCTTTGACATTCTCTGAAAGAGTAGGAATATTTCTATCAGGCCTAGTAATTACAGGAGAGTCAGTATGTTAAAATTAGAGTGCTGCAACAGGAAAGAAATGAAGAACTATCTACATATGCAGTGCAATACTCTTAAACAAGAACTAGAATCAATTACTTCTATGATGTCTGTGGTTACTAATATGATGGAATGTGATTCATTACAGCACAAGACAGAGAGTGAAATCAATTTTTTGCTCTATCCAAATCTCCAAGAAAAGTTTACACTATTAAGTCCACTAGCAGGCATTGTGTAGTAATTGTGCAAGTTGAGTGTACTGCAACCAGTTACAGTCCTAACATCCTTGTCAAATATTGCATAGAAAAACATTTAAATTTAGGGTAGTCTGGTTCAGCTATGGCCAAGAATTAGCCATTCTACAGTAATATTGTTAATGTAATGAGAATGCAATTCTCTTATGTTTCTGTGAAAGTCATGCCCTCAAACATGTTTTAATTTTTTTTATAATAATAACAACAAATATGGTTTGAATTATTTCTTCATTAATGCCTAGTTTAAGTTGGAATCAACATCTTACTCATGTATGGCAAAATAATCAAGAAAATCTTTTCAACTGGCTTTTTTTTGCTTGTTTAAATATACTGTCCAAGTAGGTCAATTTTATCCACTTGGAATAATGTATTTTACTGAAACTACTTTTTCATGAATTGAACTTACTCTAAACACAGATCTGTCTTTCAGTTACAAAATTAATTAGCCATAAAACAAAATACCCAGAAAATATATACACTGTGTGACCTCTGTTCCCTGACCACTGTCCCACACACCCAGTATAAAAATAGCTCCATGCTGTTGTGGCATTTGCCTTAACTACCCACACTTCATATAGCAATACACGCAGTGCCATGACATAACACTCTTAATGGAAAGGTTCAATACAGCAATTAAGCTGGAAATATGGTTAATTAAATCTTTGGACATTGTGTGCACAGTGTTTTCACTCACAGTATGAAAGAAACAGCACAGTAAAGCTTTGACTAAAAGCCAAAGCTAACTGGAGATACAGGAAACCAACAACTACCAGAGAAGTTCTGCACTGAAAAGTGGTTACCAACAACAGCACTTGGCAAGTAAATGGAGCTCATCACTGTGTATGTGGAAGCATATTTGGTAATCTCTGTAGCAAAAAAAACCCCAAAAAACATGAACTCTTGTCAATTCTGCACATATAGAGAGTATATGTCTTTGGCCCCTTTGAAGACAGAAACGAAAAAAAAAAAGAAGGTGGATAAGGTAATGTGCTTGGAATAATTAGTATTTAGGATAACACAAAACCATGGCAAATTCCCTGTTCTGTATCAGGTGTTCACTGTGATGTCCAAATGAGTTACCTAGATTATTTCTACTTGTGAGATTAATAGCAGAACAAAGTATGCCACTATACATTGCATGAAGAATTCATCTTCTGCCCATTCTGCTTGTTGTACTTGGTAAAAGCTGAACTGAGCATATCTGTGTGCATACAGCACTATTGCTTCCACACAGTCATCTGTCCAAACTTTATAGGGGGTGCAGACCTGCAAATATGGTCCCTAAACTTGCAGAAGTACTCCTGAATGTACTGCATGCCTGTGTGGAAATAATCCAGGGGATGTCAAAATTTCAATTCTTGAAAACAGACTCATTAGCCTAAATCAATGTGTACAAATACCTTTTAGCTCTTGGCTTTACAGGCTAGCCTAGCTGAAACCTTCCCATACAGGCATGACAAATACTTGTTTTCCTCCTCAGAATGTACATCATTTGTTATTCTTTCTCACCAACTACTCACAGAATTCTTTACTAAGCTTCTGTTGTGGATTCTATACTAAAGAAGCACAATCCAGAATGGCTCCTGCTTAGATCCCAAGGCTTGGTGTGCAGGAAAGGTCATTAAGTAAAAAAAAAACATTCTTTTTACAGAAAAATCAGAAAATTCCTCTGTAGGTAGAATTCTTTAGGAAGTCACTTTTCAGAATTCATCTGCTGTGGGAGAGTCCCTGAAAGATATTATCTACCATTATGCAGATATTGGCATGAGATATATGAGAAAGAATTTTAGATGAGAAAATGCCTGACTGGAGTGAAAATAATAAAGAAAATATTCTGAAGCAGAAGGAGAGTATTTGGGCTCTGATTTGTCCAAAATAAGGGCTCTATTGTGGTTAGTCCTGCATGGATGAACATGAAGAGAGGTATACTAAAAGGACACCTTTTACATTCCCTGTTAAGGGGGTTTTAATAAATATTTTTTAATATTTTTAGCAATATTATTTAGAATATTTGCTACATTTAATGCTGTTCAAAAATTAAAATATATCACAGATCTCAGGATGGTCTAGCATCATATTGTCTCCAATGCAATAAGAAAATGGCTGCAGCCCCTGCCTTTCCTACTTTATATGGGTCAGTATGACCCACTGGGCAAACATGAAGCAAGACCCCCCACTACAGAAGGTGGTATTGTAAATCACTCAGAGGCACGCTGGATTAAGAGTGTCCTTACTAGATGTACGCATTGTAGAATAATCTTGTTGGGTTTTTTCTTGCTGATTAGTAATTAAAATAAGATTCTGAAGTTTGCTAAGGGAAATTAAATAAACTTCAAAAAGCACATACTACATCTGCCTTCTCATTGACTTCTCATGCTGGGAAGGAAACAAAAAACTAAAGCCAACTTGCGACATGAATCTAAGCATCCCCCAAATTTTTAAAAATATTTTTGTGAGAATTTTCTATAAAATCTTGTGTGGATTTCATATCTGTAAATTTCTGGTTGGTTCATAGTCCAAACACATTCAAAAATATAAAGCTATATTTTCAATCAAAACAGGTAAGTGTGGCCTCTCGAATCAGACAAATACCAGCAAATAAGGGATACACTTTTTCCACTTGGCCTTTTCTTGGTCTAAGCCGATTGGCATGCAGTGATGGATTGGAGATTGAAATGTTGTGATTTATGGCTTAAATATCTTCATGAAGGACTTTTGCCTATTATAGC
>VYZP01038523.1:59650-77355 GCA_013400635.1 Hypocryptadius cinnamomeus | reverse complement strand
AAAAAAAAGGGAGTTCCAGTGTAAGTATTTTGCGAAATAATGAACTCTGAAGGTTTTCATTTCCTTTCAAAAAAGCAGTCTTTATCTTCCAATTCACCGAGTTGCTGTAGATCCCTAAATATCATAAAGCACATTTAGCAATTTTTGTTATACTTAGATGTTACATATAATAGCACAGTAGCATTAGGTGGAAAGAACAAAACCTGTTATTTCAGTTTCTGCTATTTAAATTCTTCCATTTCTTGCTAGCATTGAAATAGGGCTGCACAGTTCTCCTTTTGTGGGTTCTTTTTCTTTGTTTTATTTATTTATTTATTGTCTCCTGGTGGTGGGGACAATATATGCTAACCTAAACGTAAATATATCCTATAACCTAAAAAGAAAAAGCTATTGCTGTGTTAAAAAAAAAAGGGAAATATTTTTCCCCGGGAACTTTACATTTAGATAAAGAGTTGCCTGTGCTTTTGCATAACTGACGTTTTAAACATGTTTTTTTAACAAGCAATGAAAAGTCTGTGGCTTTCACCATGCAAAGACTTGTGTCCATGACTAATTTTCCACGTATGTATAGTTTCATGAGTCCACATGGATGCATGAGGCTCTTTGGGGTCACACTAGTGCTGCTTGATCTTGGAAGTGTTTATTCTTGGCTGTGATGATGAGCTGCTGTGGCTCCACACAGGGCTGAGATATGAAGAAAGGTGTTTGCGAAATGCAGTTTTCTAGCAGTTACTAGCATTATGTTTTGTGAAAGCAATTGTAATCAGTGTTTCAAGGCTATCCTGTGCTTCTAACCTTGAGAACACTTTGAGCTACATTTTTTAAGTTTGTCTTGCTTGCGTTGGGGATGGGTTTGGCTCAAGATCTTTTGGTTGGAGCAAATTGAGTACAATTTTCTTTTAACCATATAACAAAGAACAGGTACCAATTGCTTGCCAAACAACTTCTCCCCTCAGAAATTACAAACAAATTTAGGAAAGAACAAAGCCAGGATTTCTAGTGTTTAACTTCTTGAGAATCATCTTGGTTTTGGCATGTTAAAAAGAGAAGTGCGTCACAAGTCAAGTTGGCACCTAATACCGTCAGTAATACTAATTTCCACATCATTAATTTTAACTGACACTGCTTCAATCTTTCTCTTACCACAAATTTATTTAATTAAAAGAATTGAAACTATTTTCATTTATTTCTGTATTCTCTTCAGCTGTATCAAGAACAGATTCTTGTCCCCCTTCAGGAAATGGATAGGAAGAGAAGTTAAAAGACATTCATGTAGCAGGTGCCAGAATGTTGAGGGAGATATCCTTGGAAGGAGAAAACTTGTTTTCTTGAAATCAAGCCAGCAAAATGCTGCTTTTGCCAACACTTGGAGGCAAGCAGTAGTATGGGAAGTGAGTATGGCTGCACCAAGGACTCATTTGTTAGAACTGTTTCAAAAGAAATACCTTAGTTTTTCTTCTTCTCCCTCTTCAAGTATAAATCAGGATACAAAACCGTATTGTTCATGTAGCCTCAAAACTAATTTTCCTTCTTTCCACTTGAGCTCTTTCCTCAGAAGTGATTTGTTCCGAGACTGAAGTAATTGCAGCATTCAAGACTTGAGACGCAATCGTGGTGTAAAATACAGCCACTCTTAGGGAGGAGGAAGGATGGTTGTTGCTCAGATGTTTTTTCTTTTTGGAGGCCCTTTTTTCTTGAAGATAACTTTGATTAAGAAGTAGAAAGAAATAAGGCTGAAAGCGTGTGGTATCCAGCAGTGAGTGAGGATAGCATTTGTGTTTATTCATCATGGTCTTGCTTTTTGTACTGTGTGATCAGTAGAAGAAGAAATAGTCTGATTCTTGTGATCTGCCTTCTCCTTGTTAGTGTTAAAAAAAAAAAAAACCAAAACCCTCTGTATATGGTCTTCTTGTCAAAAGTTAGGCATCTCAGGTGTTCTGTCTTATGATGGTCTACTTTGAAGACCAGAAAATTGCAGTGGAAGATTTCTCAGACCTTAGGGGTAGCCACTACAGATAATTAAATACTGTTGTTACCTTTTCCTATCAGATATCTCTTCAAACTGTTTGCTGTGCTTGTAAATTTGGGGATAAAATGCACAGTTCTCAAACTGGAGTTTCAAAACTTCTCTATTCATTTGCTCAGGAATTTTCTGCGTTGTATCTCCTGATGATTTCCTCTGCATGGTTAGACCGTGGATATGGTGGATTAAAGTGTCTGTTGCTGTTTTAGATGTCTTACCTGTGACACTCACATGGAGCTGGTAAATATGATGAGACCATCTGCTGGAGACAGTGATGCTCAAGATGAGCCCCTTCCCTTCATTCGTTATGTAAAGATACCCAGAGAAAGGAAAAACCTCATACATGAAGGTTCTTCATGGTCCTGATGAAGCAGTGAGACAGGCTCCTGCCTGTCCTCGTGCAACCTAATGGCTACAAAGTCACAGCCAAGATACAGGTTTGGCTTTTTCTCCTCTCTTGAACTTCATTCTTTGCAAGTCAGCAGTGAGATAGTTTCTATATAAAAGGTATTCCTGATTGCCCTTGGGTCCTACAGAAGGCAGGGCTGCCACACCTATAATATTTTCAAGTCTGGCCAATTGCACAGATACCAACATGCCTGTTAAAACCAGGGATGTTTTTGTATGGAAAAAATTTTGAAGCACTTTACTCTTGCTGCAGTGATTTCCCAACCTGAGATTATAGCTTTAAGGACAGAACAAGTGCATGGGATGTGTATATAAATATGATGTATGATTATTTACCTGTTCTTCATCTGTTGCAGGAAAGGAATCTTACATGCTTTCAGCTGGTGTGAGAACTTGTATAAAAAATGTGGATGCCTGCAATTACCTCAATGCAGGCTTGCTGCATCTGTGTGTGCTGGGGATGGATATATTTTGATGTGTGCACATAAAAAGTTGATTTTTTTCATATTATGACAGTAAAACGTATGGTTTGTTGTCTGTCTCAAATACACTGATGAAATAACCAAGCTTATACAACACTGATTTGTTAATCATTGAAAATAACCTTTCGGTTCAAGAGCTTCCTCTGTGAGAATTAGTATTTTATACAGAAGTGTTATGTAATAGACATTTTGTTGCCTTTGCAGTCCTGCACAGAGGAACATGGTGTTAAGCTGATGTAGTTTGGATTGTTCTGTATAAATTTGTCCACTAAACCAATGCAAATATCAATGAATAAGGGGGGGAAAAAAAGTCCATATTGCATATTTGTAAATGGTGGTTTGTGTACAGATCGTGGAAAGGGAAGATAGGAATTGCTTTGGTCTGATAGTCTCTGCATTAAAACTTGAGGGAGCAGTGTTAGAGGTAGTGCACTGGCTTGCTTTGTTTCCAGGCACCGCTGTGGTTGCACACGCTTTCCACATGCATTAGCAATTGCCTTCATCAAGGATGCACGGAGCAGCCAGACTTCACGCTTAATCTGACTGGTGTTTCAAAATACAAACTGAGAAGTCCACATACAGGGTTCCTCTCAGTGGCTGCCATACAGAAACTTTTATGTACTTACTTTCTGACTAATTAAATTAAGAAACAAAGCCTAACCTACCTAGTTTAGCAGAGGAACTGACAAAAGGGAAATGAAACTTCTCATGCACTTGAGTTGTTTTAAGTAATATTTGATGGTTTATAACCCATATTAAATTTCTTCACAGTTTTGCCTTGTTGGCCTTGATAGTAGAGAAGAAGGAAAAACTGGTTTGATAGTTTTACTCCTCTCCTTTTCTATCCTTCTGACAACAAATGTATTGGCTCTGGAAACAAGGAAGTGGAGGACGGCAGATACACAAAGGCTTGTTGGTGCTGCAGAAATTGTGAGTTTAACCAGTGTTGGTGTCCCAATGAGAAGTGGGTAGGAAAGTGCCTAATAGAAGAAAAGTTCTTAGAAAGAGGAGTGGGCTGAGAGAAACAAAATTGTGCTAATAATCATTCAGAAAAGTGAAAGATGCACAGGTTGGACAAGAATATTTTTCCAGTGTTTAAAACTTGTATTTATGCTATGTTTATTTTTAGTGGAAGTTAATTTAGTATATACTTAGATTGAAAGGTGAATTTAAGAGTTTCTTTATTAGCAGCATTCATCAGTTTAACCCAAACAGATTTTAAAGAAAGAGACCACTGAGGCCCGAGTTACAGGAGAAAAAAGATAGTAAAGCCTGAAAATAAAAATATGAGAAACATGCGAAAATACAAAAGAAAATAGTAATATTGAGGCAAAGAAAAGGAGATAACAAAACTGTGGAGAGAAGTGTGAGTAAATATAACATAAAATTATAAAGCATGAGGTTATATATGCTGTTCAGCAAGTGGAGAGTGTATGAATTCTGTTTGTTTGAGGGTGCCTCATTCCAGAAACAAGGCTTTTGTGCTCACAGTGAAATGGCCAAGTTTTCCCTGCTTGGAGTTAGCTTGAAAGCAAAGTATTTAAAAAAACGCTTTGCATGAAATGTAATGGGTGCCTGAAGCTTACGGGTTGAATTAATACAAGCCTGGTTTGGCCTAATGGTTTGCTCGTGCCTCATTTGTATTTTGATATTGTAGGCTGTCCGTGTGCACAGGGCAGCCTGGAAACAGCCAGTGTGCAGCTGGTCAGTATGAGGAGCAGAGTGCCCCTTCTCTGCTGTTTCTTCTGTGCATGAAGAGAGGATGGTGGCCCTCCACACTCTCATAGCTGCTGATTTCTGTCACCTCATTCATGTTAAGTCTTCTTCAGTGTCTGATTATTTACCCGTTTGCTGTTTGAAGTTGTAAAATGCTAGATCCGGTTTGCTATCTGCTAAAGAGTAAAATACCAGAGCTACCAGCAGCCCCCTCTTGTACTGCCTGTGGTCAGACAATGAGTTAGCTGTAGCAGTGAGGAGGTTTGCCTGCTTGACCAGCAAGGTTTGATTTGTTGATGTCTTTGCTCTGTTCCTGCTGTCTGCAGCAGAAGAGAGGAAGTGGGGAGGAGTTTGCACACAGCCTCTGGCTCGTGGCTGGGGGAAGAGGAGGTGGCCACCAAGAGAAGAGAGGAATTACAGGGAGCTCCCAGATTAACCTGGGTGTTGGGTGTCATGTGAAAAGCAAGGCCTAGAATGGACAATAAACTCTACAGGGAGTGGCAGTGGGATCCTGTAGGCTCCCATGTAGCAGGAGCAGTGCCTAAGGTGCTTTCCAAGGGGAGTGTGGTTTCAAGACCAGCTGGAGCAAATTTGAGCTTGCACTGCTGTTGAAAGGGGAAGTCCTGCCTTCCAGCCCACCCTCTGCTTTGGGCAAGATGCCTTTCCCAGGCACATACCATGGAGAGAGCAGGAATGTTAAGTAGCAGGGTGGCCACAAATCAGCTTCAGCTAATTGCCGAACTTAGTCAGAGATAGCAACAAAATCTGGTATTTATCTGTTAGGTTACATGCTACTTCTCACAGTATTTCTACAGGAGGTATCTGTGCTGGGGTTTTTTCTTCTCTTTTGATGGCATGACACTTTTCCTGTGTGGTGGTTTGCTGTTTTTCTTATGCAGCAGCAAGGGAGGAAGATGGCATTTTAACTGAAGAGATTGTCAAATGTCTGCTGTTGTCTGGGTACTTTGAGATATATGTAGAACTGAGAATTATTCAGCCGTGCTGAAATTAAACCTCTAATGACTGGAACTGCTTACTTATTTAATTAGCTTGAGTTTTGAGGTTTTTTTTCCAAAATATCTACTTCTTCCCCAAAATACTGTGACTTCCCTGCTTTTCATTTCTTTACAGAATTCATAATGATTTGTTCTAAGTGAATTGTTCGGGGTTTTTTTCAGTCTGTTAACAATGATTATTTCCCTGTTAAAAGCATCAGAAGTATTGTTTTCCTTAATAGAAAAGATGTTTGATCAAGTGACTGTACAAATGGAGGCAGCCACTGTATATAGGATGTGGCATTTGGAGGTTGTATGTGTTATGCCTGAAGTGCCAAGTGCTTGGCTGTGATTCAGATGAAATTGGCACTGGTTAATGCCAACACCCCAATGTAAATGTGGTATCTTCCCCTATGCTGTAGGGCCCTGAAAGAAAAGTATTGAAGTGAATGAGTGCCAGAGGGGATGAGGTTAAAAGAGGAGTGGTGCATGTGCTCCTTATTTAATCTCCTTCATAGTCACAGTCCCACATACTGACTATACCAGTCAGTACCAGGGTGTGTATTCTTGTATCAAAGCAGATGTTTCTGTAAGAAAGATGTTGCTTTGTTTTAATAAATTGGGGTTGTCACTTCAAAAGTGGGAGAGGGAGGTGAAGGAAGTAGCATAAAGTGAGAATTTGACAAATGGGATTTGGAACAAAGTCCATGAGAATTTTTGTGGTAAGAACTGCAGGGAAGAATCCTTTGCTGGTCTTGGCATTGCCCAAACATCTGCTTGTGCACTGCTATGATTTATATAAGAATTTCTGCTTTTTTCTGCTTTTAGATTGGTTTTTGGTTTGTTTTATGTTTTCTTTGTTTAAACCAGAATTTTTTAAGTGTTTTGTCATTTGTTATCCTTTACATTTCCTCAGGTATGATCCAATCCATGTGCTCAACCTGTTCTGGGAAGGGGAGGGTGGTGGTGATGGACCTCAGCAGCATTTCAGATTGTGGTTCAGCTCCTGAAGACAAGCTCTCCTGTGCTTTCCATGCCTTACTAAGTGTGGTGGTGGTGATGCTGTTCAGCCTCTCCTGGCCCCTTTCCCTAAATGCTGATACACTCTCAAAAAGCAGTCCTCCTACTTTGAAGGTGGGAGCTGCCTTTGCCTGCTGGTTTTGGAAATGGTTTGTTGCCTTTGGGAGCGCTGCTGAGGAGGGATTGGAGGGCATGGTGAGCTCTGTTCAGGCCCTTCTTACATGGCTCCCTGATCTCGTGAAAAACAAGGGTTACTGAAACAGCCAAGGTGAATGGCCCCGTGGCTGTGAACATTTTCTGTTAGACCTCAAGTATGATCCAAAGGTCTGTTCTGAAGCCTGCTTGCTCTAGACCCTTGGAAAGTATCTAGTCACAGGTTTTTTCCTCCATTTATTTAAAAACCTACAGTCTCTAAAAACTCCAGTTCTGCATAAAAAGATTTGCTTCTCCTGAGACCACTTGACTGCCCCAAGCCCTTTCAGGAAGAAAAGTCTATGAGGCATATTTTATTTGAGGATTTGACGGTGTTTTCTCCATCTCCTTATCCTGGGTCTCTACTGCTAAGAAGAAACCTGGAACAGCAGGTTCCTGCTGACCTTTAAAATTATCTCAGTGGAAATCCTGACACAGGGCTTGTTCCTGTGTGCTTCTGAGTGCCAGTGGGTGCCACCCCTGAAAAAGCCTCAGAAAAAAATTAGAGGGAGATTGGGGGGGAGGGTGTGTTTGCATTTTTTCTGCAGTGGTTTGGGAGCAGCTGAAGTGGGTGAGTGCACTGCTCTCGGTGCAGAGCCTTACGGCAGAGCAGCTCTGCTGCAGGCACTGCTGGCGTGGGGGCAGTGGGCTGGGGGCTGAAGCAGGGGATGCAGCTGCTTGTCCCTGCCTGTGGAGCATCCTCTGCTCTGGAGGGCTGCCCCTGTACCATGTACCTGGGGCTTGCTACCCTTGCAGTGAGCACCTGCTGGACTGGTGTTGGCACCCTGGCACAGTGTGCTGTGGTTGGCAGTGCTAGGAATGCCCTGGGCACAGCAGTGCTGCTTGGGGGGCAGCAAGGCAGTGCCAGCCAGCTGGTTGCACCCCGAGAGTCCTGTAGAATCCTGCCTGTTGCTAAGGGACTCCTTTTGCATATGGAGCAACACTGGTTTATGTAGCAGCTTTCCCTGTGTTTGTTGATTGGAGGCAATTACTGTAAAATACTTGATTTATAACAAGGCATACTTAATAAGCAGCGAACTAAAATAAATATTCATGAATTACCTGCTGGAGTCTGGCTGTTCTTTTTGCTGAGTTGTTGCTTTCCATCGGTGTACTCTGCACAGCCCTGGAACCTCTGGGTCTCTAGAGGTGAAGGCAGCCATGCTGGGTCTTATCTGGTGGAAGTTTTGGGCTGAAGAAGGAGCGGGACAATCCCACTTTTTCTGTAGTTTGTTCATCCCAGAGGATAGAGGTGTTTTCCTGAGATTTTTCCAAGCAGCTCGTTTGACTCAAAGTGGTCTGCTTGCCTGGCGTAAGGCTGTAATGCAGTAGTTGAAGTGTCATCAAAGTGTTTGTGTGGAACACGTGCACTGTGCAGCTACCACATCACTGGGGTCTGGTCTGGCTTTTGTGGTGGTGTAGGGAGGTGATGATGTAGAAATAGCAATGCTCTTGGTTAAGTCGGGATGAGCCAATACATTTAAGAAAATATGTGGGAAATGACAAATTGTTCATTTGGGATCTGTGCTCTTCGAGAATAGGACAACTCATTTAGAGTAGTTCCAAAGTTATTGAAACAAGGATGTGCTCAGTCTTCCCTAGAGATGAAGCACAGTCAGCAAAAGGATGAGTAACCTTTGTCTTCTGTGTTACAGAGTGGCATTCCTCTGACCCCTGCTACCATGACCGCTTTATTTGGCCAGTTTGATTCACAGGAGTTTGTTTTTATATAGGAGGAGTCTGTGGCGCTTGTCAAAATGAGGAAGTGATCATCAGAGTGTGGCTTGGTATTCCTGCTGCTGGAGCCTTCAGGAGCCAGTGCTCAGCCCTGCTGAAGCCAGAGGAGGAGAGTGGAGAAGCACAGCCTGATCAGGTACTGAGCCAGTCATGGGAAGAGTTGTTTGATGCCAAGTTATGGATGATCATGAGTTATAAAAAGTTACATTCTTTGGAAGGGCTTGTTAACACGTGTGGTTCAGTGGAGGCCCAGTAAAGACAGCCACATCCATGGGCCTGGCATGGGTGCATGTTATGTGTCTGAGCTCTCTGACAGAGCTGAGGTGAGCATAAACAAATGCAGCATGTTTCCTGGGGTATTTGATTTGCACATCTAGTGTGCAGTACTGCTCAGTACATGTTTGCAAATACCATTTTCAGGCTTCATGTAAGTTGTGAGGAGTGGGCTAGGAATACTCTTAACAAATGTTTGAATGTTGAAGAGCAGTTTGATGTCTTGAGGAAAGGTTTTTCCTCAGCTTTATTCTTTGTTCTTGTAGGGAGACTTCAGTGCTAGCTTTTGATGAGCAGTATGTTATGTGGGAACTGTAGAGCACAGAGAGGTAGCATGCTGATGGGTTTTAAGACAAAACCAACTCTCAGTTCTCTTGTTATGTTTGTATTTGCTGAGATGTCCGTAACCATTCCTGGAAACTGGTATTTATTCTTGCATTCACATCTTTCAGATTGTCATACTTGAGAAGATTTAGTTAGGTTCATCTTGTATGAAGACAGAAGTTCAAGATTTTGATTTGTTGTATTCGATTTGGGCTTTTTGTCTTATGTAACTGTACCTTCCAGTTTATGTGGAACTCCTGCTCTGAGGACCATGTTTTGAAAAGACTTTGCATATTTTTATGTACCATTAGAGATCCTTTATGAACAGGGCTAATACTTATGTGGGCTTGTACAATGCTTGGAGTGGCAGTAGCATGCAATTCACTGTTAGAGGGAGCATTCTATGAAGAGGCACAATGTTTTTTCACCTCAAGTGATGCTTTCTCTCCAGAAATACCAGCTGTTTTAGCTTGGACTGTCTGAATTTATTAGTCACATTTTTGTCATTTTTTTATTTATTGACCTAGGTGGAAGCAGTGAGGGTGGTTTAAAATCTGTTACGAAAATTATTCCTAATGTTCTAGAGGTAGTCTTCAGCTCTGATTATATCTTTCCTGGTGTGGTTAAAAGATTTTTTTTAAAAAGACTTTTTCTAGCATCCATTGTGAATACTTCACTTTTTTTTTTTCCTTGGGAAATAAGAGTCAGCATTTATTTGATTGAACAACCAGCTTCCTGCTTCCCAAGGAAGAGATAGTGGCTCATTTGCCTGCAAACATCCCTCCTGTGGAGAGTCTTGTTGGGGAGTTAGAGGAAAGCTAGCAGTTCCTAGTGAAATAGCTGTGTAGCAGGATGAAGAGGGATTATTGAAGCATTACTAGGAAATTCATGGCTGTGTGGAAGACCTTATGTACTCCACAGACGAGCTGACCTAAATTCTGCAGCCAGGCCTTACTGGTTTCTGTGTTGATGTGATGTGGCAGGCTGGATAACCTGCAGCAGATCTGGGGTTTTAAAAAAAAAAAAAGCAGCAGAAGTACAGGGAAGATTTATGTTTGAGTGGAAACACAGACAGGCAAGTCTTTAAAGGTGTACTGAATCAGTCTTAAATTTTTTTTTGTTGTTTTCTAACCCACACTTCTCTATTCTTAGTATTGAGTATTTTTCACATAGCCAGGATGGGTCTGTATTATAAGGATGCTCATTAGAAAAAGTGGAGATGTTGTTTACCCCTGGATGGGGAATACATGGATGGTTTTGCTCATAAGAGGCTTGGAGTTCTGAGATAGGTTTTAGCAAAGAAACTGAGCTAAGTGTCTTATCAGTAGTGAAACAGTTAACACAACTGACACTTGAACTCTTCAGGAAAATAGGATTAGTATCCACTTGACATAAATGGAATGGCTTATGCTTGAGTTTCTAAGCGATGTTTGTTTCTCAAGATTATACATTACACAAAACATGACACAAAATCCAAATAGAAAACAAAATGCTAGGTCTGTCACAGTCAAGTTGGTCAGTCTGACCTGCGTGCAGTGTTTTTGTGCTGTTACTTCTTGTAGTAGTGTTGTGACTTTGCAGTTTAGTTTATGCTGGCACAAATGAGGTGTGAGGGCAGTTACTGCTTCCTGCCTTTTTCTGTGCACATAAGCTAGACTGATGCAATGCTCTTCTTTGCTTTTACCCTTCCTGCTTGCTCACTTTGGCTACCTGGGTCTCGCTGCTTGCTTCTCAGGTTCCTCTACTGGTATGAGAGGAATTTTTTTTGCTACTACTGCTTATACCATGTCCTGTGAAAGGAATGGTTATGCAGGCAGAAAAATTTTGCAATCACTAGAAGGGCTTTTGCGGTAAGATTTTTACTGGCATATTTGGGAAGCAAGAAAAAAAAATATTGGCTGATACAGTTCAATTAAAAAAATGTTAAAGGCTAGGGGCTTTGCTGTGCAAGTGTTCTGGTCTGGTTACTGTGATGGAGTGTGTGTGTATTTATAAAACATTTCTGTCTGGAAACCTCTTTTTGTGTCAGCATAAGCTTTAAGTCTTGAATTGTTTCAGAGGAATTTCTGCAACTGCAGCATCCTGAAGTGCCAGGGGAAATAGTGATATTCTGAAACATTGCTGGCTTATTTTAGATCACATTTCACTTGATGTGCTTTTGATTTGTTTTAAGAACAACTTGTCTGTGTAAGCTGTTTGTTTACTATATGCACATAATAAGCAGCAATGCTGACCTTCGACTGGAAGCCAGAATGACTGCTGGTCCTCACTGCCAGGAGCAGGTATGGTGAGGGGATTGGAGAGCAAGGGCTGTTTCCTGTGTGTGTGTTTCAATACCAGAAGCAGTAATTAGAAGCTTATTAACTGGCAAATAAATTAAATTCATTGGAATTCCCTCCAAAATGGTAAATGTTATTGCCAAGGCTACCTCAAGGCAGAAGCAATGTTTTCCTTAGTACAGATATAGATGTCATTTTGAGTAATTCTTTGCAATTGGAAAGAACTTCTGTGTATCTCACTCCGATGTTACAATTTCCACGTCGGTTTATCTTTTCTTTCTTCCTGTCCTTCCATCAGAATTTTCAATGTTATCGTTAGAGACAGAAACTGAAAAATAACTGGAAAATAGCTGGAGAACAGCCCCACTTTGGTGGTTTTTTCACTGTTTTTTTGCTCTCATATTTCTTTGCCTAGACAGGAGACTTGTCCATTACTGATAGCAAAAGCCAGTCCTCACAGTGATGGGTCAGTGAGCTGAGCTGCTTCCAGCTTGTCCTTCTGGAGCCTGAACCCAGCCTGGCTGCAGGCGGTGGCACCGGCACAGCACGGGGGAGGAAGGGGATGGCCCTGGCAGGGCTTGTTGCCAGCTTGCTGTAGCAGAGAAAAATCTGAGCAGGGTCAAAATGCAGCACTGCTGTCTTTCTGCCTTCCCTGGAGTAATGTTTTGTTGCGTGGTTTTGTGTTCACAGACCTGTTTTGTACTGGATGTGTATCAAATTCAGTGGGCTGCAGTATTCTTAGCTATGTGTTTTGATATATTATGATGTTGTTTTGAAATACCTACCTGCTCTCAGTTCTTGACTGGAATCTTAGGAGGTGCCTTTTGGATAGATGGGAAGTGATTCTCAATGTGTTGCTCCCTCAGACTTCATCTGTTGTCTTTGGCAGGTGATGCTGTTTTGAAGAAGGCAGCAGCGTCACAGTTCTTGTTCTCTCAGAGGCTGGGTGAACACTGGAGCACTAAATCTGTGTAGTGAGGTGCAGCATCAAAGAGTAAGGTCTGTCTGTCCTTGCCCATACTCTGTTTCAGGAGAGACAAAACACTTCCAGCAATTGAGAAACCCCAGGAGAGATTGGACTGGGGAAAAGCTGACCTTTTCAATACTAGGTTTTCCTTGTCTAGATGGGTCCAATACGACTTGTGGTGCTGTATTTGCACATGATGGTAAAGAGGACATACCTTAAGATGTTGGTGACATTATTGCCTTGCACCTCAGATAGTAAAGATGGGGGAAGAGAGAGAGATTTGCAAGGGAAAAAATGGACAAACAGCTCTTTGTTGCTCAATTATTTTAGTGCTTCTGTGGTTTAGCTGTTATATTGTGTTACTCTGTCCACAGCTTTTTATGGACCTCTTTTAGAAAAATTTTAAATTTACATAAATAATATGTTTCTCTAGTTCTGTTTATGTATTTCAAGTGCTAGAATATGCTTGCAATTATAACATTCCATTGCCTTTGGTGATTGGATGTATAAAATCTGGCCTCTGTTGCTGAGCAATGAGCTCCCAAACTTTCTGTTTATCTGACTGCATTTCATGAAGTAGGTTTTGCTCAGTGTATTCCTGGAAACATGGAAAAGTCTTCTATGAGTAATTGGAATTGTTTTGATCAATAAAGCATCGGTCTCTTTTCCGTTCCATTAACTCTTACATTCTGCAGGAGCTGGGCAAAAAAAAAATTATTTTAAGGAATATAATGATGGTTAACATTACTGATATTTGAAACATTGGGGGAAAAACAGTTACATGAAAAGAAATTTTTGAGAAAGGAAAACACCATACAGCCCCTTCCCCCTGGCCCCACCATGTGCTGTTCTGAAGTTCTGTGGTAGTTGAGGGCAGCACTGCCCAGGTTTGGGTTTGGTTTGTTTTTTCCAATCTTTAATATGGAGGAAGCATTGTACTTTAAGACTTTAGAGGCAGAGCTCAAATGCCACTCCACTATTTCCCCCCCCAAACCCCACCAGATTGTTGCTTGTACCAGAGCTGCACTCTGGTGTCCAGCTGTCCGGTTTGCAGCTGGATCTGGCAGTCCCACATGCTTTGTCTTTTTGGCATGTCATGTGTTTTGGTGACTTGCTGCTTGCCATGACACCAGGCTGATGCTGCCAAAGGCTGGGAGCAGTAGACATTCCTGTGCCATGGGTGAGATGGGAAGGACTGGAAATAGGGGTGCTGCATGGGTTTTTCTTTAGATGCAAGAAGCAGTGAGCTGTGATAGAACCAGACAGCCACCTCGGAAGTCACCACCTTTTGGCTGAAGGCTAATGGCTGTTTTTTCCTAAGTCTCTGTGTTCTCTAGTCCTTGGGCAGTCACTGATTGGTGGTGACTTGCTGTCACGTTCACAGCAATACCAGTTTTTCCTTTTCAGCTCGGGGATGGGGAGCTGCAGGTAACCTGTGCAGGATCTGGGTGAATATTTGTGAAGACAGATGTGGGTGGTGGCAGAGTTGGGAAGTATCAGAAGGGAGAACATGGAGCATAAAGCACAGCTAATTTTGTAGGAGTGTATTGGCCCACTCCTCTGGATTGGGCTCTCCTGGTATGTGTATTTAAACTGAGACAATCTGAAATTACTGGCTGTCAACTTGTTAAAATAATCAGGTTGCCAAGAACTCTGTCATTTCGTTAAGCTTCATTTCAGATTTATTGCATATTTTTTCACCTTTAGTGGAACTAATCCAGGGGATGCAAACATGAGGTTTAGCACACTAGTTCCACTCCCTGCAGTTCATTTGAATTTTCTTTTCATTTGCTTTTGCACCCCTACTCTGTCTCAACCAGGGTTCAGTCTGAAGGCAGCAACGGAGAAACTATTCCCTTCACTGAGAGGGTATGTCTAGGTTGTAGGAGACGGGAAAATGAGAATTGGAGCTCTCATCCATAAACATTAAACAAAGCTTATTTCAACAGCCTCTTCTGTCTTTGTTAGAATAGTTGGAGGTATGCCAACCTAACGAGCCCCAAACCTGCTTTGATTTAACTTTCACCTCGGTCTTTACGTGTCATATCCTAAAGAGGGGCTGAGCTACTTCTGTTTTCCTTGTGTGTTGGATAGCACTTTCATACAGTGGTGGTGGGACTTGGGTGGGTTTTTGTAGTGCTATTGAGTTTCTTTTCCTTGTGTGGGTTGTTCAAATAGCTGTGCTAATGGGAAGACAAACACTTAAAATTGAAAAATATGATGAGGCAAGGGCTGTCAAGTATTATGCATCAATTTTGTACTTTGCATGCTGAGGTCCTGACCTACTTGAGGTCTCTAGGTACTTTTGCTGTGTAAGTGTTTAGCAATGATAAACTGCAATGTCTGGCAGAGGGATTTGGTGTGCAAGGACACCTGAAAAAACAACCTTTAATCCTTTCCCTGAAATGAGCTGGTTTCCAGGTTTCTGTTTTTTCAGAGAGGTTGGACAGGGTGCTTCCATTCAGTGTGTGCTGGCATGCTATTCAGTGGTCAGCACCTTATTTTAATAGTTGTCAACAAAGTAATATTGATAGAGCTGACTTACTGGCTTTTTTTTTCCCTGCATGTGTGCCACATTAATTCTTTGAATGTATTTTTTTTCTCATAAGTAATCAATATACCAGGAGAAGCCCTGTTCACCAATAACGTCTGAAAACAGTAAAAAGAGCATAAGACCAGAAAGCCCCCAGATATTCCTAAACAGCAACAAAACAATTAGCTATGATGTGGTCAAGGGGAGAGCTGCTTGTAGCCAAGGGCACTTGCTAAGAGGGAGACAGATTATGAAAGCCCACCATTTATCTTGGATTTTTGAATGAGGGAAAATGTAATTGTGTTCTCTAAATAAATGAGTGCAGTAGTTATGCTATGTATTGTTCCTTATGGTATTAAATGCCTTGTTAATACTAATAGTTTCACAGCTTGTCACAAAAGGTCTTGGTGTTTATTCTTGGTTTTCTAGATAGTCTGATTACAGATGATGGAACTAGACAAGCTAAAGGGTCATGGCATTTTAGAAAGTGGTTCTCTGAATGAATATCTCAAGGACCTTTTAGAGTTAGGGGTGTCCCCAAGATAAGCTGTTACTGATCTGAGGACACAGATACGAGTGTTTCTTGCTTATTAAATGCCCCAAACGTGAGTAGATGTGTGCATGATTAAAAGTCTCTGTGGATCAGCACTGGCTGAAAATGTTTTCTGGAGTTTGTGTGGGTTAAACTGGGTTACTGATGTTTCTTGACACCTTTTCTGCAATGTCATCTACCCCATTGACAGCATATTTAGGGGATGGGCTTGTTTCCGTTCTGCACAATCAGAGTGCACATAAGGAATGTGCATCTTGTTTTCGTAGCAGTCACAGACCAGTCCTCAGGAGCTGACTCACTGCTATTTTGTAAGCAGGGTTT
Source organism: Hypocryptadius cinnamomeus (assembly GCA_013400635.1). Classification (NCBI taxonomy): domain Eukaryota; kingdom Metazoa; phylum Chordata; class Aves; order Passeriformes; family Zosteropidae; genus Hypocryptadius; species Hypocryptadius cinnamomeus. Next base: position 61,532 of record VYZP01038523.1, on the reverse strand, counting down.
GCCTTCCTTTTATGCGGTTCTGCATTTTTCCATTCCACAGCCCATGGTGATTTAGCTCTTAAGTGCGCTGGTGTTAAAAAGCCTCCTTCCTGGAGTAGATCTTAACCCTGTGGATGTGATGTGTACTTGGCCTAATTTGATACTAACAGAAGTAATTTTTGATTATTTCACTATTTTCTAGTTGGGCCTTAATCGTGTTATGTTACAAAAGCACTTTCCCTGCGACTTACATACGTGATCATTAACAAACAAGTATTAATGATTTGGGGGGAATTGTTATTTGATCTGCTAGTTATTGTTACACTGTCACACTTGTAGAGGCTTGTTTTCAGATTTTCCTGCACAATACTTGACTTTCTTGAGTTTCAGATTAATTGTCTTGTTCTACCTGCATTTTAACTGAGTTTTGCTGTTGGGATCTTGTGGTAGGGTGGGACTGGTAAAAATGGGCCACTGGAAAGATACAGAAGGAAGGCCATGGCTGTCTATAATTTGAGCATTCATGTTAGAATTTCTAGTGTGTAGCATACCTTGAATAACACTGGATTCCATTATTGACTTCCAAAATCACTTAAACTCACTCTCACACCTTAGTAACGCTTCATTCATGGCAAGTCAGGTATTTTCTTGTGACTTTTTATTATTTGCTTTTACTTGGCTCAGTTAGATTTTTTTTTTTTCCCACACTGGCATCTTTGGAGGAAGTAAAGTGCCAGAAATCTTCAGTGCTGTCATGATTTTTATTTTTTAATGAAAAGCTTTTCTGAAAATAACTGTGCACCAATGTGTAAATCAAACTTTTCCCAAAGTACTGCTACCTTTGTAATTTTTTTATAGTTTTCCTAGGTAAAAGTTGGAAGATCAGATTGTTTTAATTGATGTTTTTGCAAAACTTGTGTGGCTGGAAAACTGACAGTAGTCATGTGAATTTTGTATTACTTCTGCATGATTAAAATCAACAGCAGCACTCTGGACTGCTACTAGAAATATTTCCAGAAAAGCCATACAGGAGAGACTAGGGGAGATAACCCAACAGAGACTTTTTTTTCCTTTTCCTTATATTCTGTGGTAGCTCCAAGGCTGAGCATAGTAAAAGGGGAAGATGTAAATCATTCTTTGGGAAAAAGGGTGAAGTGATGCTGGTTTTCCTGGTAGTAGCCAGGAGGCTGCAGAGAGGGGAGAAACAATAGGAAGCTTTTTGTTTCCTGGGTGGAGTTTCACATTTGACACTGGTAAGTGGGAGCCTGATCTGAAGGCATCGGGCGGGTAGAAGGGCAGCACCTTCCCTGGGAGCTGCTAGACTTCATCCTGGGTGTTCTGCAGGAAACTCCACCCTCTCCTGTCTCTTTCTGGTACGTTTTCTAAGCCTTGATGTCGTCTTCTTACTGCTGGCGAAAAGTTACATGTGTGGGAGATATGCAAATATCTTGTAGTGTTCTGCTATAATTTTAGCACAGGAAAAGAGCAAGCTCTGTGCATAGGTATCACTAACTGAGCTGCAGTCTTGCAGCTCATTTTGGTTAGTAGAGCTGTCAAACTTTGAAAAGAGATTTGCATGGATGTGGGGTGTCAGATCAAGTTTGTAATTTTGTAAACTTAAAAAGTAGCTTCTATCAATCCACAGTTCTCTAAATTCCTTCACAGACAGTAGAAATTGTCTGAATGAGTACAGAAGAATTGTATAATTCAATGACATGGTAATTGAGGATTTCTGATTATGTGAATCCTCTTATTATTTATAGTGTATACTGTTGCTGGAAGAATACTGGCTTTACAATGAATAACTGAGGTGGACTTTAGTGGACTTTATCTTCTCTTGTTTCTCTCATTGTAAAATTCTGAGTACTGTTTTACCTTTTATCTTTCTTTCTTAGTGGCTTTT
>VYZP01038523.1:48260-59540 GCA_013400635.1 Hypocryptadius cinnamomeus | reverse complement strand
AGGGGAATGAATCTACTAAAATCCTTTCTCATTGTACAGGGTTAAGTATCACACTCAGGAGGGTAATGTTCCAGTGGAATTGCAGTCTCCCCATAACAGTTTAGACTTTGGTAAAGCAAGTGGATGAGTCATTGCATGGATTTGATGGCTGAAAAGATTGATTAATAATTAATTTAAAAACAAGATGCCCTTTCCTCTGTGTCCTAGCTTTCAGCCATTCAAAAGATCATCAGATTCCCACATGTAGTTTAACATTTGAGTACTAGGGATGTGTTTACTTTGATGTCTTTCCCTGAACTGCAAATGTTGCTTTGTCTTTGCTTTTGCTCACACATTATTTATAGAGATATAAATGTCAAATTTGATTCAAGTGTTCTGATGAGGTTACTGCACTTAGAAGGAGCCAAATGTTCCCATTTGGTGTGCTAGGGTTATACTTGCCTCGTGGCCTTTTTGAGATACACTGGCATACCAGGTGCTTCATGGGTAATGGCATTCCTTATTTTCAGGAATTCTCACATACAAGTTCTTTGCTTTTCTTCAGCAGACATTTGTCAGTCAAAGATTGGTATTTCTACAGGTTTGCATTTGAGCTGGGTGTCTAATGGGAAACCCTGGGTCCGGGGTGCTTGCTGCCTTTATGCTGGGATAGTGGTAAAAGTGAAGAATGCTGCTGACTGCTGTGTCACCCTGAAAGGATGACTTAAAATGAGCCCTTTGAATTCCGTTAAATTAGCATAAATAATATCTATTTGAGGGGGGTTCAACAGCAGTAGGTCAAAGATGTGGGGTCAATCAAAACCAATCCATGAAAGGCACAGAAGCTTCAGCAACCTTTTGTAATCCTTTAAGGTGAATTGATACCCTCCTGAGTGTTCCTGTCTGGGGCAAGTCTTTGATACAAGATAGGTCTTGTGGCTCTGATGTTAGAAGAGGTAATAACCTGTGTTTTGTCTTTTTGGTTAATTAAAAGGATGCTATGTGCAATCCTGGGCAATTTAGGTACTGAATCTTGAATATTTTGTGCATGGTGAACGTACATCAAGACATCTGTTTGCTGACAGTGTACAAAAAGCCACTGTTGAAATTTTTACTTATTTATAAGAATGAAAGGTGAATGAATATGTGTAATAATCTTACCTTGAGCTGTTGCTATCATTCATAATTTAAACCTGAAATGCTTCACATTTTCAGTGAAATGTTCCCCTTAATCATTACATTCTGAACTATCGCTTGGCTGTAGTCAAGCCTGATCTTCTGATCAGGCTTCCATAAAAAGAAAAGGCTTCTATAAAAAGAAAAAGGCTGTCAGATATTTGGTACCAAGATGTGGCTACAACCTTCTGGCATTGGTGTTTGTGACACTGCATGTTGTCAGATATGTAAGGTACAGCAGCTGACACCTTGCACTTTGCAAAGCCTCAGTCTTTGAAGATTTGTCTAAATTTTCCAGGCTGCACATAATGAAATACTTTGGCTTCCTTTAACTGTGAACATTATTTTACTGTAATCAAGATTTAGTTGCACTGCTTTATAAATGCTGTATGATAGTTACTGCATACTGCAGAGTTGCTATGAGTAGGGATTTTGGCCTTTGCAAGCATAGCATTGCAGTTAGACTTCAGGAAGTTTTGTAAAAGGAGGTTGTTTCTTGACCTTTGTGATAAAACTACCATTTATGCCTGTGCACAGAATATGGAAGGAGAAAGCTCTCCCTCCCACTACCTCTTTAATTTGTGTTAAAAGCACTGAAAGTAAGAAATGTGGAGATGAGATTTTAGCTGCAGGGAAGAATATGTAATCTGATTTATAAAACTAGACCTTCTTGAATGCTTGTTTTACTCCAGCAAAACCTCCTTTGGTAAACGTCATGTGTAGGATTGAGTGGGTGTTCACCTGCTGGTTTGTCAAGAGAGAAGGACAGCAGTTTGCTCTTGAGGGGTGCTGGGAAGAAGTGGATGATTTCACAGCTTAAAGTGAAAAAAAGTGAAAAAACTTGCTCCGGTATCAGTATGGGCAGTGGAATTTGACAAGAAGTGGGAGGGGAGAAGTGTGTGTGTGACTAGGGTGATACTTTGCGTTATGGAAGGAAGAAGCAGGGTCTGGAATTCATAGTTTGACATTTTTGAATGTGGGAAAGAAGCCAAAGGAAGCTAGTGGGTGTTGGGACATGGCTGATTTGCTCCAGTTTATAAAGTAGGTGTGGACAGCCGAAATCAGAAGGACAGCAAGAAATCACCAGGTTTTGTTTTAACTGAAGGGGCAAAAACCTGCCAGTGGACTGGTCACCCAAGGCACCCTGAGCTGCTCTAGATCCTGATGCTGGAGCCTGGCAGTGCAGCTGTTTTCAGTTCACAACTTGAGAGCCACTTTGCTCTGCAGCACTGCCATTAGGAACATCCTAAGGCAGAGAAGTCCCTGAAGCGAAGTAGTTGCAGTTACATTGGCTTTTTCTCTGGGATCACTGCGGGACCCCTGGGTGGGTGAGACAGGCGTCGGAGATGGATCGCTGTTTCCTCCAGGCCTTACCAGATTTGCCTTCGGAGAGAGATTTGTGAGTTGAGCAATGGTGCTGTAAGAGGATTCCAAGGCAGAGCGGGTGAATCTGGCTACTGGAACTTGCCCTAAGGAGCCAGACTCAGCAGGGCAGCGTGCCTGAGTGTCTTGGTCCAGAGCCTGTGAAGTGGGAGTTAACATACACAAAGTATGTAGCTGGGCAATCCTTGTGCATTAGCTTTGGTAACTTTTGTAAGGTATCTCCTGTTAATTACCTCGCTGTTGAATGCGTGAAAAGTAAGATTGGGGTTTTTTTCTTTCTATTAAGCTGAACTAGAAATAGTCCCTATGGGTTTTGAGGCTTGGACACAAGAACATTACTTATCATGTGGTGTCACATCAGCTGAAATCCTCAGACAGTAAGGCTGCTGGATTTCCCGACACTTGCCTTTTTCCTAGTCTGTCACAATTCTTCCACCATTCAGACTGGCGTTTCTTGTATGTTTGGGTTATGGGGGTAACAAAGCTTGTGAAACATGACAGTCTGTGAAAAATAGGTCTGTAATGTTCCTTCTGCTTTTCCACTGGGATAATTTTTCACATGTATGTTTGCATTAATAGCAGTTGGCTTCTAGTTAATAAATATAGTGCCCTGTGAAATTAATGGGTTATTAGGGTTGGATGGGTTCCTACGGTTCCCTTAGTGCTGCAGCTTTCACTAGCTAGCTGTGCCTTTGCCTGTGTGCACAGTGGAGTTGTTTACATGTTAGGAATATGCTAGAGGCAAGGAGAAGGGAACAGCTTTAATGTGCTGCAGCTTAGATGCTCTGTGGGGGAGGCCTCAGAATTGTTCATAACAGGATCAAATGTCAATCAATATTTCGAGAAGAATAAAGTTACTGTTTATGAGGAAATTAAAGAGTAGTATATTACATGCTTTTCCTCCATCTATTTTTGACCCTGTCTAGGAAAATGTCCCTCTCCTGTGGTTCTCTTGAACCCTGTTAGGGTATCAATGATCCCTAGGAGAAGCATCTGTGCAGACCTCTCCTTTTGGCTCCAGCCACTCTTCTGGGCTGCCTTTGGTAAGGAAACAAGTAATATGCCAGCCAGCTTCTTTCAGCTCTTGCATGAAAAGCCTGGTGATTGTGTCGCTGGGGATGCTGCTGGAACATTGTGGTTACTACAAAATTTCTTTTACAGGCACATCTGGGGATTTACTGCTCTATAGAGTAAGAAAACAGTTACTCTGACAGACATCAAGCCATGAACATGAGAAAATGGCTTCTCCCTCATTGCAAGGGAGGAGAGAGAGAAGTGGAGAAGAAAACAGCTGAAAACCTCCTCCTCTCCCTCCAGAGCTATTTTTTGCCAGTGACAGAGAATGGTGGGATGAGCAAAGCTGATCTATATCTGCAGCAGGCTGTGGCTCTGATCTGAAGATGTATCCCCAGGAAAAAACAATGAGAGCTTAGCTGTGGGGGAGGGAGCATCCGAAGTCAAAGCACTTCTCTGCTGGTTCTGCACCTGCAGTTTCTAATCCAAGCTGCTTTGCATTGTAGGCAGGTGATGCTTAAAATTTGTCAAGAAGGGGCTATCACATTTTGTCTTAGATTATGCCCCATGTGTCAAGCTGTTAAGGCAACAGGCTGGGGTTTGGAAGAGCAGCTGGGGAATGCAGCTTGGGGAGAAAGGGTAGGGATGGGGAGGGAAAGGCTGGAGAGGAATCATGGATAATTGTGTCAGAATAAACACTTTTCAAGCCAAGGCTAGGTGCCTGCTAGAAATGCTTCTCTAAAACCTGGCAGATACAGAGTCAGGAATTCCATTTGCCAGAAATCAAGCTTTTCTGATTGTGTGGCTTCTTGCATTCATCTTAGAATGGTTTGGTGTTGAACCAGCATCCTGATATGTTGTGTTGTCTGGGCCTGTCTCCCAAGGGAGATATTTTGGACAGTTACTCCCAAGTAAATTCTGTGTGTCATTCTGGAGTTAAGGGCTTGTCTTCACATGCCATTAGGAAATCATTCAAGTCAGCTGAAGGTGTGAATTTAAAGTGAATTTCTTCAACTGTTCTACATCTTTGAGGCAGAATAATTGAGAGTCACTCTGATTCTGAAGAAGAGCATCTGAAGAAGGTCTCAAAGAGTTTAATCAAATCAGTTTTTTAATTTGCATGGGTTTTGTCTTAAGAATTAATCCAAAGTGTCTTATGCAGACAAAGCCTCAAAGTGGATTATATTATATAGGAAGGCTCTTCTTAAGGATTTGGAAGGGTTTATGTGGATGTAGATGTATTACTAGTCAGGAATAGCACTTGTATTTTAAAGTCACCTTGTACTTTCATCTGAATTCATTTTTCAACCTTCTGACTCTGCTAACCTTAAGCAGAAATTATGAGAGGATGTGAACTGACTTTAGTCTCTGCAATAGACCTTTAAAATGCTGCTGATGGCATCCTTAAAGCTGTCACTAGCCATGTAATGACTGAAAATTTCAGTAGAAACTTCTAGTTCACATATTTAATCTTTTATAGTTAATGGAATGCACTTTAGTGGATAAATTGCTGATTTCTTCTGAGATTTTCTAAGCTGATGGGAGGAGGGTGAAGGAAATTAGAGGAGTACAAGCCCTCTGAGCAAATCTTGGACTTCCACCCCAAACTGAAATTCTTCCCATCCCATACAAAGTTTTTTTTCAGATGTGTGTATGAAGCACGGACCTTTAGCAAAATCTGGGTAGTAGAAAAAGGCTGAATGTTCTGTTATCTGAGTCTTTTGGCAACCTGCATAGTTGTGTTTACCTCAAGCCTGAGAGGAAGGGACAGAGGAATCTGGTGCAGGGATTGTGCACTTCGGACTGAACTGTCTGTGCAGACTGGCAGTTTTGAATATTTGCTGCCTAATTCAGGAAGAATTTGTTGGAGTTACAGGCAGAGCTCTCCGTTTTGCATTTTAATGTACTGCTACAGTCTTTTTTTCTTCCTTCTTTACTTCTCTTCCTTTTGAATAAGAGGAATGTCTGAATTACTGTAGGTATTTTTCCTTAGTCGTTTTCAGTTGTGCAAAATAAGTTGCAGTGGCTGATGTACAGCAAGAACACAGAATATTGCCTTTTCAGTTACTGAATTTAGTCTTGTGAAACATAGGAAGGGGTATCTAATTTAACTAAATTCATGCAAGTATGTGTTTTAGCAGCCATGTGAGATTAGGTGGAAGGGTCCATCATGTATGTTGAACTGCAGAATTCCATCTGCTACTGCCATGCTTCTAGAACACATAACAGATCAATGTGTGTGGATAGTTAGCATATTATTTAAATAAGGTTGTGGAAATTGAGGGTTCTAAATGTTTTTCTTACTGTTGAGGCAATTATAAAGTCAGATGTTGTCATTTTCTTGCTGAATACTTTTATTGCCCTGTGAGAGACTTGGTTTTAGAGACTAAGGACTGGTTCTGTACAAAGGTTTAATTGTCAGGATGAGTAAGTCCAGGTAGAGCACAGATGCCTTCCCCTTGGGCAGCTGAGGGGTGTTGTATCCACGCCCCAAGTGCCTGTGCCTTGCAGTGCCTTTCTTGGCTGAGGAGCAGCGCAGTTTCTGTGGCAGTGTCCCACTGGGAGCAGACTGAGGTCAGTTCATCTTGCCTTGTTCATCAAACAAGCAGCAGGTGGCTGGGCTGTGCAGAAGCTGTTAACCTGAGTGAGGGTCTGGCTGATGGTAGGAGTCTGAATTTGTACATTGTCCAGTCTGGTTGACTTACCAAATTGGTTACTTGGTAAATACCTCATCTTTACAGTCAAGGACTAGATTTTGAGGTGCTTTTTAGAGATGTCTGAAATGGCTGATCAGCAAATATAAGGTTTGTTTCCCTTTGTACACTCTGTTTAGTTTTGTTTTGGTTGCCTCCGGAGTGCTGAACATCCTGTTGGCATCATGGAAAGATGTTCAGTGCCATGGAAATTTAGCCCACTGCAGGTCAATTCTTGTTTCAAGTCTTCAGCTGACAAAGCTACTGTGGACTTTGTTATCACATAGCTAGAAGTTGGTTGGTTGCTGTGGGACCATCGAGTGTGATGCATTTATGTAAAGGATAGGCAAACAGCAAACAGCCCCAAAAATACTGCACTTAATGCTTCAAAAGAGCATATTTGTCATCACAGAGAACTCAGTGTCATTGTAGGAAAAAAAAAAAGTGAGTGGAAAACAGATCTTTGTAAGAAGATACTACTAAATAGTCCAAAATCTGAAATTCTGGTTTAAAGAAAGAAGACATCTACACTAACAGCCCTCTGGTTTCAGGACACATCTAGAAATTTAAAAGAAGAGCCAGTAATTAAGGGGAAAGTGGATATATGAAGTTAGAAGTTAAAGAACTAACTGAATATTTTCTACAACTCAACTATGTTAGAAATAATTCAAATTACTAGACAGAGATAATAAAGTAGCTCATGCAAAAAAGTAGAAATATTTGTTAATACTCTTCCATATTTGGGAAAGCGTAGAATGTGATACCATCAGTGCAATTCCAACAGAAAATTAAGTCTGATTTAATAAATTAATATTTCTTCCAGGGAAGAAATCTTAATTCTGCTGCAAAATCAGCAGTGTTGTGACTTGATCTAAAGCCCTTGCTGGAAAGTCTGTAGGCATGCAGACAGTTTTCAGTAACTGCTGGTATTGGGGGTCTTAAAACAACTGCGCCGGAATAGACGAGGAAAGAGTGGGAGACTGACTTAATCATAATCCAGCTGACTGGAAATGAATAGTCACCAAAATACTGAAAAAAATTCAAGCAACCAGGACTCTGAGATATAGTAAAGCTGTGTCTTCAAAGGCATCTGATGCAAGGGAGATGGAGACAGTTCAATCCATTATGGTCCTCTGCTACTCCCTAGCTCCTTCCAAGTCCTGTCTCTCATTCCCTCTCCCAGCAGCAGCAGAGGTAGTCAGTGAGGACTGCTGTGCCCCTCGGGGCTCCTGTCCTGACGTGTTACTGCTCTGTGATATTGCAAAAGTAAACGAATTAAGAACTGACTAACCGATGTTTGAAAGTTAGTCACTTATGGTGAATCATTGCCAAACGGGAATGCTTCTAGAAATCTTGTTTTAAGGATTGAGGTGAGGGCATATTCCATTGAAGCTTTTCATCAAGTAGCTAGAGACAAGGGCAGGATCTGTACTGATAGAATAGGCCATATCACACTAGGTAGTGTGGTAAACAGGGACAAAGCAGCTTGGACACTGAAATTCGCACAGCCTGGTGAGCTGTATCAATCAAAAGTGCACTTTAATAAGATCTGTAATATCATGGGGCTGCAGGTGTTGCACTTCAGTGTAGTGATGGAATAGGAGCTTGGGGAGAAGACTGCTTGGGGGTACAGTGAGTCAGCAACTGGACATGACTTGTGTCTTGCAGGGCAGCAAAGGAATATAACTTTGGGTGTAGGAGGGGCAATGGGAGAAGGAAGATGAATTGTGTACAGTTCTGAGATCAAGAGGAGCCTGTTGAAAATGGGACTGAGTACACATAAGTCAGAGGAGATATTTGAAGGCTGATTGGTGTTCCACAAGGCGAGCCTGTAAGGCTCATTCTGTTGCTGGGTTTGTTGTTTCTTGATAGAAAAGTGGAGAAACTTAATAATTGGTGGGAAACACCTTTTGAGGGAGAGCATGCTGGAGGCTAAAATGCAAACAGAAACAGGCATGACACAGAACTGATGGCTGGCAGCTGCAATCAGGCAAATGGAATAAGTGCTTTTGTAATGGTGAGAGAGCATAAGTGCTAGAACAAATAAATAACAGAGGAAAGTGGTGAACTCCACCCAAAATGTTCCCAGGGCTGAAAGATTTTCTGAAAGTGTCCTCTGTGCTAAATACAGGAATTATGGAGAGTAGTAGTATGTGATGTCAAACTGACTTCAGTAAGTCATAGATGGGACTGTACAAACCTGCAAACCAAAATGTTCTTCACATGTGCTGCATAGTTGAGCTGGCCTCTCTGCTAGAAAGTGTGTTTGTGTGTGTGTGTGTATATATATATATATATAGCATGTGTGTGTGTGTATGCTTCAGGAGAGGCATGTACATGGGTGGTGCCTCTTGGCGTGAGATACGTAGCTCCTTTGTTAAACATTTCAAGAGCAACTGAAGAAACTGGAATCCACAAGTGGTGACCAAGAGTTTCCTAACCATGCATATGGTTCTTCATAGACTCAAACTGGGAAACATGAGCGCATTTCCACTCTGCTTATGCTAGGAAATAATTGCTGTCTGCAGGGCAGACTTACTTGGGTGTAATGCTGTCTGAACTCTTCTCTCTGGAACTGACCTTCCTTGCATATAACCAGTTTTGGAATCTTTGTGCTGCTCTTCTCTTGCAGAGCAGCAGCTTAGATATTTCTGTTCCTCTTCTTCAAGGTGCATCTAAAGGAGAGTTGAGGAAAAGTAGAACGGGATGGAGTAAATGTGGCAGCAGGCTCACAAGCAATGAGTTTGAGTAATGTTTGGGCAGGGGGGTTGGGTGTGGGGGATTTTTTTTTTTTCTTTTTTAAAGTGGACAGTTAATTTCTGAAACTCACTGCTACACGATACCATTACGGGTAAGAATTGATAGGATTCTAGGAAGGATTAGACACCCAGGAAATTAATTATTTAGTTTCACATAAATCTATATGATTATGTTCTGGGTTTATAAAACAGTTGGTAACAGTGGGGTCTAATGTGGTGGACTCATTATTATATAGCTGTTTACTAGGAAACTTCTTTTGCTGTATCTGTTTCTAGCTACTTTCACAACAGGAACTGGTGATTCAGAGTTCTGTTTCTAAATTTAATATGAGAAGGAGCGTAATTCGGGCTGAAGGAACGCTGAGGATGTGTGTATGAAGGGGAGGTGGTGATAAAGGGAGAACGCACCCTGTGTGCTAAAATGTGTCATTGGGCCTCTGATTGCAGGGCATACATGCTGATACACAAACAGAAAATGCATGGATCAGAGTAGCAAATTGCTTTTTGAACACTCAGCTTTTCAGTGATGATACTTGTACAGTATTTCTCTGTTGTATTAAAGTAATTGATCTGCAGGGAAAATGAAGCATTTTTGAGGATTGATACCATCAGAAGTGGAGAGAGAAATAGAGCAAGGAGATTTAATTTATGGAAAGAAGAAGGTTTAGCTGTGTTTTTGTCAGGCAAAAGTCTTCAATTTCCTTTGTCATTACCTCTTGACACTTGTTTTGGAGAAAGCTTCTCTCTGTTCTTAAATGGAGAGTTACGAATGCTGTAATTTTCATTACTTTTTTCCCTTCCCAAGGTTACATGTAGGTGAGACAGGCACACCCAGAACTTTATTTGGTGTGACAGTTGCATCTGGTAAATACAAGTGGACAGAAAGTAATTGATGGGATGGTGCAGGTACCGGTGTAATGACTGTGAGGGTTGTTTCACTGTTGTTTCCATTTCATGGTTTCCAAGCCCTGGGATAGCTGCTCAGCAATGTTAGCAGTGTATGCCTCAGTGTGCTCTTGAGATGTCACATGAAGAGCAGAGAGCTCCTCTGTGTTTGTCACTGTGTCCACACAGAAACACATGGATATGATCAAAGAAAACTGGTCAGCTCTGCATGGATACTGCAACCCATGTCTGTTCACCACCCAAGTCTTGGTGGAAAGCAGTCTGCAGGATTATAGAACAAGAACATGAGAAAAATGGTGATGTAGTTAAAGTTTTAAATTTTGAGCAGGTTCAAAAGAGGAAGCATTTTAGCATTGCTGTCCTTGTAGATGGGAATGTTATTTTGTTGTCACGCCATTTGTGGCCCAAAGATGAGGACCAGTGAGCAGACTGTCTTTGAAGTTTTTTGCAAGGATGAAAGGAACACATCAGTCCTACCTCTACAGGCTACCTTTCTAGCTTAATGTAGCACTAATCTGGCAAAGAATCAAGGATACTGGACTGTGAACAGAGGAGAACATGATGTTGAAGTCATATATGCTGTGAATTGGCTCTTAAGAGCTGCATCAAGAAACACATTGTGATATTTTGTGGCTTTTGTATGACTGCCATATTTTTCCCTGCATGCAGTCATTCCAACACAAGTAAAAGTCTTTGTTGTAGAAAAGCTAAATATTTTTGAATGCTGAGTCTGAAACACAGATGATATACTGCAGCAAAAGACTCTCATGGGATGTTTTTACGAGATGGCTTTTATTTGTTAAATGAGTTTTCAGTAGTTCTTCAGAACATGCTATTGTATTGTTTGTGTGATGTCTTACAGTGTCACTGGTCTGATCTGGACTGTGATGACTGAATAAATTGCATCATTTGCTGACTGTGGAAAGATGGTTTGATCTGTAAGACACATTTGTGTATATGTGCATTTTGTAATGTAGTTGTAATAATAAATTAAAGATGTTCAGTTAATGCCAAATACGAGCTGTATTCATAACTCTTGCTGTTCTTGTCTACCCACAGGAGTTCCAAGAGTCAGAGGGGATCATAGAGGAAGCTGCAGCTGCTTTTGTACTTTAAGGGGGGGAAGGTAATGAAATAAGTTATGTTGTCTAAGATATCTTGGAAATGGAGACTTTTAAGTGGTCTTTGGGCTTCTACCAAGGAGCATGCTGCTGGCATTTAGGTTTTGTGCATTAGAGGAAATAAAACACTAGAAATCCCTTGGCTTTTATCTACAGAGGAATAACTACACTTTGCTGCTGTGTTTTGGCCATGTTGGGTTTTGGCACAGTTACAGTAATTTAAAATTTTATGTCCTGTGGGTTTTCAGT